>OY294047.1:16106264-16148988 GCA_958510825.1 Brachypterus glaber | reverse complement strand
AAAAATTCAAAATAGCTTTTCGCCTATAATAGACTATTTTCAATGGCATAAATATAGAATACGAAGGGGTGTTATTTGCTGGACTTTTTTAAGAATTGTTGAACTTTGGTCTTTATAGTAAATTTTTTCCTTCTGGTTTTCCTCTATAGACTGAAATACACTGTAGTTTACATGCGCCTTCGCCAAAATTGGAAATAATATTTTTTTGGCACGACCCAGACTAAAAGATTAATTTTACGCTTTCATTTTCGGGACTAAACTTTCTATTTTTATCCCAAGGGAAAAAAATCACGGCACCCTTGATAATATTAAAATATTATACTTACTATGTGCTTTACTGGTACAAAAATTAGGTTTGGCGATGTTTTGTAATAAATTAGCGATTCAAACGAACTTATTTCATTTTAACAAAGAAAACCTTTAAAAATAACATTGTTAAAATTATTTAAAATTTATCGTCTTCTTCCATTTTTTCGAACTGACGTTTGTGTCAACCATATTAAAAAAACAATTAAAATCGCGATTGTTGTAAAACTGACTTTTCGCATATCCCCCGGCATCTTGATTAATTTACGAAAATAAAACACCCGATTTTAGACGCATGGTTTTTAATTTTAATTTAATCTACCTACGTAAATTATCTTTGGTCATGCAAAAAATAGTGTATATACCTCAGGACTAAACGTGGCTGTTTTGGTCCCTTGCACTCATGCAGCGGAACTAAAACAGCCAGTTTAGTCCCTTGGTATATAAATAACTATTTTGAGCTTCTATTTCTAGTTTTTTTATTTTATTTTTATTACTTACAACATTTGGTATATTATATTTAAGTTATAGTAGAGTATATTTTTAGCTGTGCTATAGATCTAGTTTAAAGTGTCACAGTTATTAAAATAACAATCAGTATAATCAGATTTTTTAATTAGATTGATAGCTCGCAAGTCCCCGACCTGTGATGATAAAACTCCGTGGTATAAAATACCCAATTAATTAGACCCCTAAAGAGTATATGATAAAATAAATAAATATTCGATTTTAATTTTTAAATCTACTAACGTATCTAGAACAAAATTGTACTATATATTTCTTATTGAGATCTTTATAAAAGAGTTTAGTAAAAATACATTACATATTATGTACATAAATCGTGTTTAAAGTTTTAAGTTCATTTTCCTTTTAAACTCTTCACAGCAGGGATGGAAAACTTTTAAAACTCAAACAGTAGTTAAACTAAAATTTATTTGCAAAAATTTGTACAACATTTTTCGCGATCTATTAAAATACACGAAAATAATAAAGTTAAATTGAACGAATTTTTTTTCCAACCAACTACTATTAAAAAAATAGTTATTTGCGCTCCTAGTAGAGGTAAGTAAATTTTTCTGTGTGAGCGGAGCTGAGGTCCATAATCACGACCGAAGACAGAAAAAAAACTTACCTACGAGTAGCGTTTTTCTTACTACCAAGGACTTAATATCGTATTTTATTAATAATATTTTTGGCATTTATATGTCTGAGAATATAATTTATATATATATGTAGTATGCTGTACTGATAAGTGAAAATACCTTACCCCTACGATGTTTTTTTTACCCCTCTTTTCTCTAAATCTAAAATCGTGCTTATTGTTTGCTTTTTAATTTATAAAATATAATTTATTTGTGGATTAATACGTTATAATTAAGAGGTATGTGTATTAAATATAAATTATATTCTCTCCCTAAATATCAAATTTTACTCATATTAATCCCAATTTTTGGAAAATGCAACTCCTGCTAAAGCAGTCGTTGCATTTTCGTCATTGGTATTAATATTCGTAAAATGTATGTAAAAAAATACCGATACCTAACCTAGTATCACTTATGATATTACCCCTGACAATTCAAGAAATCATTTTTTTTATGGAATCATTCATTTGGACTTATGGAATCATTATAAAATTAAGAATAGTCTTGTGTCGAAGTGTTCCCCTTAGGTAAGTGCCGGACACTTTGTGATAGATGAAATCAATACAAACAAAACCGTAACTAAAAACTGAAAAAACGGTTTACCGCGCAAGGACACTAAGTGTCCAACACTTACCGCAGGGGGACATCTAGACACAAGACTACTATTTTTAATTTTAGGCAGTGATTCCATAAAAAAAATATTTGTTGAGTTGTCACACATATAAATGTCAAAAACATTATTAATAAAGGCTGTATGTCGCGAGATATAGGATTAGGGGGATTAGGGAAGGCTTTTGAAACAACTCTGTAGGTGCCTACGTTTCGTGTTCGAGTTGATACTTCTTCAGGGCATTCACAGTTTGTTTATAGTGGGCCCCATTCGGAGCAAAAGGGATTGTTGAATTCTGGTATCCATTTTAAACCCTATTTGCTGCCCAAAGTTTAAATTTACAGATTGGGATTTGATATATTACCAACTATATAGTTATATAACAAAAGTTCCTAGAAATTACTAATTGTAACGATTTTACGACTTAAAAATAGCGTTTAAAATGGTGGATGTGACAGAGATAACAATATGAGTGTGAGTAAGAAAAAATATAATAGCAGGTTGCAAAAAAATTTTTGTATGGGTGGATAGCCAACCAATGCGCTACCACTTCTTTAATTCATTGCATGAATGAAAACGTCGGATTTTCTGCTTAAAATGAATTGTTCTGGTCAAAAAATGCCATAAAATGCAAAAATATTTTTTTATAGGTATTTTCTACGAATGCAAAGTTTTTAAATAAATAATAAGAAAAAGTAAAATTGGCTTGTTCTGCTGCCAGTCTAAAACCAGTAAGAGAAGGACCAAGCAATAATATCGTATCTGAAAATTTAAGTTTCCCACTTAATATTAATATCTTTTCACCTTACTTTAACTGTTATGTTACAAAAATACTTGGAACTAATGTGCCTGTCTAAAAGTCACGCCCCCCCCCCTCTTAACTTTTGAACCAGTTGAGATATCGACTTAAAATTTGAAACACTCAAATAAGACAACCCAAACTATCTTTTCGAATATATTTTATATTTTCAGCTCTTAAAATGTGGGCAGGGGGGCATGTGGGGAATTTTTTAAAGAGAAAGGGGGGTCGTGTGATACATAATTTTAAAGCTTATAAAATGCTTTATTTAACAATATATTTTTAAAAAAAATTTAAACATTTTGGGGGTCTAAAATAAGGTTGAAAATGGGTATTTTTGTCAACATTTTTGAAAAATTATTTATTTTAATTTGCAAAAACGTAATTTATACTTTTAAACTAATTTTATTTGATATAAATAAAAATTTACAAAAAAAAATTTTAGCAAAAATAATTGAAAAATTAAAACCTTAAAAAAAAAGTTAGAAAAAATTAAAAATATATTGTTTAATAGAAAATTTTATACGCTTTAAAAGTATGTATCGCACGACCCCCCTTTCCATTAAAAAAAATGTCTCCCTCCTGTTCACACTTTAAGAGCTGAAAATATCAAATATATGCAAAAAATAGTTTGGGTTTTTTGTTTAAGTGTTTCAAATTTAGGAGGGCAGTATAGTGATGTTCATATTGTAATAAGGATCTAACTTGAAATTCTAAAAAAAAACTAGAAGAATCTGGATTTTCTCCATTGGGAAATCCCGAATGAAGTATCTTTACCAGGGACGATCCGAGCGGGGGTGTGGGCAATACTGTAGGGCAATAGAATTCATCGAACTTTTTTTTTTAGTCTGATGACATCAAAATATTTGGTTGTGGGGTGGTAATTTATTTTTTATTTTTTTGTGGGTCATCAAAATTTATGGCAGGTTAAGTTTTTTTGAAATAAAAAAAAATTGCAGTTGGCAAATTTTACCTTCGCACCCCACCACGACAAAAACCTTGGATCGTCCCTGATCCTTACAATCCAGATTAGATATTCCCAAATTCCGAATCCGCCACTGTTTATAGGCGTCCCGCATGATTACCTTTCATAGTCCGAAGCAAGGTTAAGAATAAATATATTGCTCCCTCGGCACATATCGTCGGCCAAAGGTCGGGGCTTAAATTGAAGTGCTTTTCTTTTGGGCTGGGAGTCATGCCTCTTTGCTGTTTAGCTCCTAATATGCCATAAGAAACCTCTCTTTAGTCAAACACATTAAAGATATGGTATTAATTGATTTATGTCGATAGGTTAGTATGTTTTCTGTCATTCTCACTCCTGAACACTATGCAGTTGCCTAACAGTTGAGATCGCCATATCTATTACTATCTCTTGCTTCTAATAGGGACAATTAAGCCCTTGGCTTTAACATATTAAGAGTGCAACTAACATGAGGGCCTAACCCACAAAATTATTATTTTACAGGAGAAGCAAAAATGTGATTTTTTTCCAATGATATTTATTCTTAATATTAATTTTATTTTAATACTTTGACTTTTTTTATCGTTTTATGTATTTCAACAAAAAAACCTTGAAATAAGGCCCTAAACAATACCCTTAATTATCAAAAGGGCCTAACCCACATATTTCTTATAAGGTTGATTTTGCATAAAATCTTCTCTTTGCTATAGTCCGTCAATTATGCAAGATAGTAGTTTAAAATTCCCGCGATTTTTAAGCTACATCATTGATTAAAAACTCGTACCTTTTAACATATAAAATATAGTGACATTTTTGTCTTTGACAATGTTATTTTGTATGGTATTGAAAAAGGTACTTTTTTGGTTTATTCTTCATACACTTACATTAAATAAGCATATTCTACATATTGTACAAACGTATATTATATTGAACACAAGGAAAACGTCAAATTTTTAGGTTAAAATTACAACTTAAGGCCTATCCAGAGGCTCGCATAAAAACCATTACAAGATACATGACGACACATCAAGCCAATCCTGGCGTCGCATTCTTATATTCTATGCTTGTTATGAGAGTCTTTGAATAGGCCTTTCCAGGAAAACAGTACAAACATCTGTTAAATTTTTGATACACTACGTTTTATGCATAATTATGCTATTTATGCGCTCTGTGGTGTAAAACGGGCCGCGTCCCTTACTCTTGCATAACTGGACGGAGTATAGTCTTAAATAGGTTCATAAACCTTTTTTAATCAAGAATAGTTAACGGTAATTATTTGGGTGGGGCAAAAAAACAAATTATAAGATTGTTTTTTTTTTATAAAATCTTGTCTTTTCTTGTTTTAAATAGGTTCATATTTTTAAATAAAAATAGTTAACGGTAAATATTTGGGTGAGGCAAAAAATCAAATTATTAAAATTTACACCCCTAAACTTATTTTCCAAAGCATTTTTTGCCAGTTCTAGTAACATATTAGGAATTTTTATTAACTAGAGCGATAAATTACGTTAGGTTTGAACCAGTTAAAGCAAAACCCGTATTTCGCAAAAAATGAGGGTTAGGCCCTTATGTTAGTTGCACCATATGATCTTAACATAACCCAAATATTTTTTTGGTGTATATTTGATGTTTTTAGAGAGCACAATGAAGGCAGGGGGCACGGGGAAACATTTTTTTTTATTTTACACTCAAAAAATATATAATTTGAAAAAAAAAATGGGAACATTCTAAAAAACAATCACGTATCATTAGATAGGGGTTGCTATTAAGGATTCAAATTTTTGGGTAGCTGTGAGTTAGGGAGCTGTAACTATCAAAATAATACACTTAAATTACCCTCTCAAAAAAAATAAATTGACCTTTTTTTAGACGTTTCATAATTTGCTTGGTTTGCGAGATATTTGAGGCGTCAAAAGACCGCCCACCCCTTTTGAACGGCTTAAGATATCAACTTGAAATTAGGAACACCTAAATAACATATCCTAAATAATTGTTGGTATATATTTGACATGCTTTGGGGGAACAATGGAAACAACGGGGAACATTTTTTTAAAGGAAAGGGGGTCGTGTAATACAAATGATATAAATAAAATTTTACAAAAACTAAACTTAAAAAAATGCATTTTTTAGCAAAAAAAAAATAAAGAATGAAAACCTTAAAAAAATTAAAAAAAATAAAAAGTATATTGTCGAGTAGAAAATTTTATGAGCTTTAAATTGATGTATCACACGACCCCTCTATTAAACAATGTTCCCCCTTGCCACCCTGTCTCCATTGTGCCCGCAACATATCACATATATACTAAAAAATTACTTGGGTTATGTTATTTATGTGTTTCAAATTTGATATCTTGAGCCGTTCAAAAGTTAAAGGGGGTGCGCACTTTTGACACAGTCTGAATACATTCTTAAGATGCGTAATAAAAGACCTTTCCTATGGTACCCAACTTGAAGAGGTTATAATAAATTTTAAAAAAAATCAAAATATTTTGGCCAAAAAAAAATATAAAAAAATGTTTTTCTGTATCTGTGTCAGATTTTTGAAAAAAGTAATCTACGTATATGTCAAATTTAAATTTAAAATTTCTCTGTTATATAGTTGCAGAGATAAAAAGTTGTGACAGGTGGACAGAATAACAGACAAGCTCGAGCAACGATCGTATAAGGGTTCCGTTTTTCGTTTTCGAGGTACAGAACCCTAAAAATGAAATGAAACACTTAAAAATAGATCGAGTCTTATCTGCTCAAAAACTCGTAGAAACAAATCTCTATAGACCATACTTACTAAAGATAGAAAAACAGACAAATAATATCAATGAAGCTGTTTTTACAAGGCTTTCAAACTTGAGACATTCAGGAAATTAAAGTATTTTTAGGGATATTGATTTGCCGTTTAAACCACGTAGATTTCAAAGATGTACTCATGTTAGAAAGTGCCTTGACTGTCACCTACTAGAATAATTGAGGAGGTGACTTTCAAAGCGCAGTTTTTGACTTTGAGGCATAGCAGCTTGTCACTTAGTAAACAATTCAAATTGATTTTCAAGTAATTGACAAGCTGATATGTCAGAAAGGCAAAAACTTCGTTTTGAAAATCACCTCCTCAATTATAATTATTGAGAGACTCAAGACACTTTTAAATTACAAAGTGTATAATATTTATTTATTTATTTATACTCTTTAGGGACCCAATTAAGTAGGTGTTTTATACCACGAAGTGTTATCATTTACAATAAATTTCAGTGCTTTACATCTTTTAGCCATTCCTTATTTCATCCAGTGTTTTATATCTCATTCATGCACATTCTTCATAAAAACCATAAAAATAAACGTAATAAATTATTAATAATAATGCTCTAATCCATAAATAATATAAAGAATAATTTTGGCCAAATATTAATTTTTACATTAACAACCAAATGATTCCGAGCAGATTTTCATTGCCCATTGCAAACAAGAAAAATACACTTTTAACGAAAAATATACCTTAATACTTTGGCCGCCACACCCTATTAAAATGAAGTGTTCCACGCCACATATCTTTTTCACTTTAATTAAATTAAAAAATATTTACTACGACTTTTTACATTTATTAATTTTTATTAAAAGTTAGTGCTAACATTATTTTTGTATTGAATTAGGACAAACGTTATCCTATAAGAAAAACGAGTAAAACATACGCTTATTCACCTATACACTTGGCGATTTAGTCCCTGCCAGTGTGTATATGGTAGCCAAATTGTTAAAAAACCTTAAAAATGAATGCTCAGATGACTAGCTAGTACTAACTATATACTATAGTGTTTCCACTACTCAGATTAAGATAATATTATATTAAAGTACTAGTTTCATAACATACGTTTTTAGCTCACGGCGAGTTTTCTAAAGTACTAGTGCGCTAAAAACGTGTTATGAAACGAGTGCTTTATACAATTTTTTCTATTTTGCTCTAAAATTTAAAAAACTTACATTTAAATTGATGACTGATTTAGGGATTTTTGTTTTGAGTTGTCATTACAGTTTACACTATGTTTAATATTGTAAGAACATCATCTCTTTTTCCACAATTTTAACACGGTAAAAAATAACCCAAACACAAAATTTTGTAAAAAATTAAACTTTAAATCGACATTGACATTTGCACGCAAAACGACATTTGTATGTTGCCAACCCAACAGAAAAAAAAGTAGAGACCTCTTATGGGCCTATAAGAACACGCAAAATGCGTGTGATTATGAGCTTATAAGAGTCGCAAAATTGAAAAAAAAAACCTCAGATGACTAGCTAATACTAGCTATATACTATAGTGTTTCGACTACTCAGATTACGATAAACTTTCTTTAAATTGTTATGAGCGATTTAATTAGTAAGGCTCAAATTAAGCAATTTAATTTTTATGATAAATCACCGAATGTTTTCCTATGTTCCAAGTTTGAAGTTTTATTCTCCAGTAATCTTGGTCACAAATTTTCCCAAAAACAGACAGGCAGGCAGACCGGTAGGCAGATCAACCAGCAGGCAGAAAGACCGACATACAGACAGACCGACACATAGACCTACAGCCGGAAAATATTTTTTGTGCATATAATACTTTAAAAAAAACTAATATATTTGTTTTCTATTTTGCGACTCTTATAAGCTCATAATCACACGCATTTTGCGTGTTCTTTTAGGCCTATAAGAGGTCCCTACTTTTTTTTCTTTTGGGCAACAGACAAAAGCCTATCGTTGACGTTTTCCGTGCAAATGTGAACGTCGCTTTAAAGATTAATTTTCTAAAAAAATTTGTGTTTAGGTTATGTTTTACCGGTTTAAAATTGTGGCTTGGTTACTTGCAGTGTAAAAGAGAAGAAATTACTATAAAATATATCAAAATAATATTCGTTCTTAGAATTTTAAACTTGGCGAAAATTGTAATGCCAACCCGAAACAAAAATCCCTAAATCAGTTATCAATTTAAATGTAAAGTTTTTTTTTAATTTTAGAGCAAAACATGTTTTCAGCGCACTAGTACTTTAGAAAACTCGCCGCAAGCGGGTACTTGTGCGCTAAAAACGTATGTTATGAAACTAGTACTTTAAAATACTATATTAATGCAGGACTTTCCATATATGGAAAACTTAAATACTCATGCGTTTTTTGCTTGATGTTTTTTGCTTTATGTTTTGTGCCTAACTCCGAAACAGCAAACAATTGCCTTTGATGGCTTACGTCCCTAAACAGAGACGCTTTTAGCCTCAGAATTTGACGTAAATGGGCTTACGTTGCATTTTAACTCTAAGTTGTTTTGATGTCTGATTTTCGAAAAGGACCACCATTTCTCAATGCTATACGATCCCTTTCAAAAGGCAAGAGAACGTTTCTTTGTTATACTAATTCATTACTTATAAATATCTTTTCTTTTCGAATTGGACAATATTAAAACCTTCAAAATGTCGCAAAATCATTTATCAATTGTCTTTTACACTGAAAAAGAAAGTATTATAAGTTCTACGACATTTAATGGAAGCTAAATTATTAAATCTTAATGGATGGAAAACAACCATAAACGTGCTGTCTTTTATCTATTAGTGGAGGTTATGCTATGCGCATAAGGTAATAATTACTTTTTTCTTCAAGCGTACTAAAATGTTCATTTTTTATAACTGAACACACTAGTTAGAAGTCTATTTTTTTACAGTAAAAAAATGGGTTCATTGTTGTACGCCGTAAAAAAAAGTTAGTTAGCAAAGCCACCACTGGCGGCAGCACTCTTTGACTTTGACTTTGACAGCCATACTTCAAACTTTTTGTTTATTATGTAAACAGGTGGTTGACTCGAGATTCTGTGCAAAAACCTTTTGTGAAATTGATTAAAAATGATGAAGAAGAATATATGGTTTATACAATTTAGCCTAGGAAAAAATTTAAAATGAGCTAAGGAAGGTTTAAGTTTAATTCGAAAGGTTTTTATTGGCCTATTTTAATAAAAAAAAAACATACTTTATTACTGAATAAATTAAATTAAATTAATATTTAAAAAAATATATATAGGATGCTTGAAGAAAAAACAGTATGTTTCACTCAGAGGAAAAGTGCTTTTTTTTACTCGTCTGAAGTATCCGAACTCCGCTTCGCGTCGTCCCTAAATTTTACAGACTAGTAAAAAAAAGCTTCACAATATACTATTTTTTACTACCCAATTAAGGTCTACCTTACATATTATCGTCCGGTGTCAAGACTTATTTACATTAACAACGAATAAAACTAGTGAACTGATTTATTAATGACCGTTGTTAAGCATTGTTTATTGATGACGGTCAATAATGAAAAAAAAAAGACTTTAACTTATTTGTCAAACAGATAGCAATGTCAAAATAATATTTAAACTATATTTTTAACTGATATTTAGGTAGCTTTATATAGTAGAAAAAATATTTTATACACCACGTATGTGAAATGTTCTCGACTGCTTTTTTTGCCTCGACTCCATCTCAGCCAAAAACTGCAGTCTTGAACACTAAAGACTTCGCATAATAGGTGCTTAAAATACTATCTATTTATAGATTTACACTTTAAGTGTATGAATAATTAAGGTTGGTTTACCCTACAATAAACTTAAATTATTAATTAAAAAAAATTAAACGAATTATAACAAATAAATCTGACATTTCATTCAGGTTTCAACTCAAAAATACACTTGAACGCAAAAAACCAAACTCTCTAAAAATTGCCATTTTAAAATTCAAATATTTAGAAAACTTCTTAATGGATTTAACTGATTCCTTTTTTGTTTTAAAGCCTATACTTTTATATAGTTTTGTTTTTATTTAGAATAATTTAAAAAAATATTGTTGCTATATTTTTAACTGATATTTAGGTAGCTTTATTAAGTAGAAAAAATATTTTATGCACCACGTATGTGAAATGTTCTCGACTGCTTTTTTTGCCTCGACTCCGTTTCAGTAAAAAACTTCAGTCTTCGCATAATAGGTGCTTAATATACTATATTTATTTAGAGATTTACACATTAAGTGTATGAATAATTAAGGTTGGTTTACCCTACAATAAACCTAAATTATTAATTAAAAAAATTAAATGAATTATGACATTAGAAAACTACTTAATGGATTTAACTGATTCCCTTTTTGTTTTAAGGCCTTTATTTTATATAGTTTTGTTTTTATTTGGAATAATTTTAAAAAATATATACAAATATTAATACAAATGAATAGCAACAAAAAAGGTACAACTATGTTTTTCTCCCATCTTTTAGGGTTTACATGGTCACTGCAATTAATTGGTTTTCACATTATTAAAATTCCTCTTGCTGCAGTTATTGTGAAAATTTTCTTTTTTTCTTTTTTTTTTGGTTTAGGTGATATCAGGATTTTCTGAAATTTTTATTTTTTTTAAAATAACTCCAAACGAATAAATCAGTTGAGTTGTTGTTTTTTATTTGAAGCTTAAGTCTTTTACATTTTTTTTTTAGAGTTTCTACATCCAGCGGCAATTTTCTATTGCCGTCTAACAGTGGTTTAACACTTTAGGGGGCAAGAGGTAGGGCGTTGTGCTTTTATTTTATTAAATATGCTGTTCAATAAGTTTTTTGGCTTTTCTTGCTGTTACTTAGTTAAATATGAAATAAACTATATTTTCTTACGCTAGGTTTATAAAGTAAATATACATATATCTTAGTACTGACATAATTATATTTATTTTATAAAAAGTCCAAACCTTTTTCATTGAGTTAAAAAAAAACTAATTTTTTTAATGTTATGACTCGTAAAGTTAGTGTTTTTTGTGGACCACTGGGATAATATCTTCCCACCTATTACTGAATTAGTAGCATGCGTATGTCCCAGAGTCTTTAATAGATATCAGCAGTATATTAATAATTTAAAATAATTAAGGGAATAGATTTCATTGCTGGGCACAGCTTTGGAAGGAATATAAAGTCGGTGGGAAGATAGTATCCAAAGGGTTAACGGTGGTTTTTCATTTTCACTCCATGACCCTATTTTCTTCATCTTAATTTTATCAAACCGATTTTTACGTTTTTGATAAACTTGATTAGGAGAAAGACGTAAAACGATTAAGCTTCAAATGTAAAGTAGGTACAGCATCAATCAATTTCTTGTAGTAGTTTTTAATTGAAAAAATTACAACTTTCAGGAAAATCCTGAAATGTCCTAGACACAAAATGAAAAAGTAAAAAAAAAAATAATAACTGCTGTAATAAGAGAGACTTTAACAGTTTAAAAAACAGTTGTAGTGGCGTACCATCAATTTCTAAACGTGGGGAAAAATATAGTTGTAAATTATTTGCCGCTGTTGATACAAAAGTGCTTTTTGCATTTTTGAATTCTGAATGAAGATAAAAGAATAGTAAGTTAAGGATTTAAAACAAAAAAAAATCAGTCAAATTCATTATGTAGTTTTCTAAATATTTGAATTTTAAAAAGAGCAATTTTTTAGGTGGTCCGATTTTTTTACGTTCAAATATACTACTAAAATTATTTTTCTTATTAAAAAAAAAACAAGTCGTGATGATATGTAATACTACGCATTATATACTATTTACAGTAAATTTAGCAATTTTTTTTGCAAAAAAAAACGAGAATTATTGTTTTTTAATTTTTTTAAAAGTTTAACACCCCATAACTTTTTTGTTTTTGGGGGGATAACTTTTAAAAACATTAGTGATCTTCCCCTCACAGAACTTGATTTTTCCTGAAATTTTTTAAGTCAATCGGAACAAATAAACAAACAATCAAACATTCGTTATTGTGACATCGGACGGACAGACAGACAGAGAAATGGACATTTTGAAAGTTTCTTATTTTTTCATGAAACACATTTGTACCCAAAATTTTTTTGTCTAGAGCGTTTTTTGGCAATTTCGGAAAATTCAAAACTATCTACCGTATACTATTCTAGCGCAACGTACTATGAATAGTATAATAACAATATTGTTTTTTTTTACTTTGTATGACTCTATCTGTTTTGGCGTTCTGTTTTTCAGACAGTTTTTGTCTGTCCAAAAACTCGTGATAGGTTTGACCACAGATTTTTTACACAAAGTGTTCGGCTAGAATTAGTTTTTGATTAAAATATGGGTTACGCAAAGGGATCCCACTCTCTTGAAAATTTATACACGTTTTTAAGTCAGCTTTTATTTTTTGTCTTATTTCCTTGTATTCTCACTTTTAGGCTTATGGCTTTTGTTTTGTTGACAATGTTGTTAAGAATTTTAACCCCAAGCAAGATATCTATGTATGGCATTCTTAACACATTTTATTGCCAAAATTCTTATCACTAATGTAATTACCCCGCGGGGGCCCCAAAATACGCCTCGTATATACATTGGGTATTTCATAAAACATGAGTTTTTAAAATTTAAAGTCCCTCGCTCATGTCGTAAAAATACCAAAATAAGATTCTGTGCCTTTCAGCCAAAAGAAATATGACCCTGTAATGGTGCCTGTAACCATATATTGATATGCATATGAACAGTAGTCGGCGAATTTCCAGTACTCGCTAAGGCGCCGCGTCGACTCTAGCGTTGAGGCGAGGTTTTAAATATTTACATTTTTATTTATTTTTATCTTGATTTTTTTTAATGATTCCATTTAAACGAGTAAGGTGGGAAAAAAGTTTTCGACAAATAAAAATTAAAAACTGTCGTATTCTTAAAAGATAAAAATCGAATGTCGTTTTTTTCTTTGAAAAACATAGATATATATCTGTGTATATACACGGTGTATTTGAAATAGGGTCGGAAATTTTAACAGATGATTCTACATCATAAAATATGACAAAAAGTTCCTATAAACGTATGTCTAAAAATGCGTCATAAGGGAGCTACGCCCCTTTGAAAGTGGCTAAAAAAATCAGTTTTTATTTAATAACTCAGGAACCCTTTGAGATATATCAACAAGGTTTTGCACGTCAACCAATCCTACCAAGGCCCGTTTTATGTGTTATTTTCATATACTTATTTCAACCAGGGGTGTGCGAAACGGGGGGGGGCTTATCAGTTTTTTGTCCCAAACTTTTTTCTGTGTAACTTTTTTGCAATTTTATTTTTGAAATATGATTCCTCAGGTCAAAATACATAAAAAAGGTACTCTTGTTATAATACTGTAGGATTAACCGTTTTCGAGAGTTCATTTGAAAGTGAAATTTCACGGTTCGAGGACGAAAAATTAAATACTAAAATGTCGAAAACCAAAATTATAATGATGCAATGTGATTCTACATCAAAAACTAAGAAAAAAAGTTTCCATACATGTAGGTCGAAAAAACGCTTTTAAAGCTACCATAGCCCTTTAAAAATGGTGCATATTTAGGAGACCATAGCTCCATTAGGATTGATTTTTGGAAGTACCTGTATATGAGGTTTTTTTCTTAGTTTTTAATGTACATTCGCCATGCATCATTAAAATTTTGGTTTTCAACATTTTAGTATTTAATTTTTCGTCCTCGAACCGTGGAATTTCACCTTCAAATGAATTTTTCTCGAAACGGTTAATCCTACAGTATTACAACAAGAGTACCTTTTTTATGTATTTATACCTGAGAAATCGTATTTCAAAAATAAAATTACAAAAAAGTTACACAGAAAAAAGTTTGGGACAAAAAACTGATAAGCCCCCCCCGTTTCGCACACCCCTGGTTGAAATAAGTACATGAAAATAACACATAAAAACGGGCCTTTGTAGGATTAGTTGACGTGCAAAACCTCGTTGATATATCTAAAAGGGTTCCTGAGTTATTAAATAAAAACCGTTTTTATTAGCCAATTTCAAAGGGGCGTAGCTCCCTTATGACGCATTTTTAGACATATGTTTATAGGAACTTTTTGTCATATTTTATGATGTAGAATCATCTGTTAAAATTTCCGACCCTATTTCAAATACACCGTGTATATATATACGTATGTATAGTTAATATGTATAGTTAATATTGTTGTGGGTAAATTAGTCGTCAAATGTTTCGATTTATAAAAATTTCCCTCATAATTCGGCAAAATTATTCCGTAAGCCTATGTTTCTGTGTTTATTTTCAACGTTGATGGGTCATAACTGAGTTTACGCCGAATACTGCATATGCACACAACCTGATTTGGTTAATAAATGTATGTTTGTTATAAACATTAAGCATAATGTTTTAGTATAGTACTTAAACATAAAAAAATTTCAAACCCTAAAGCTCTTGCGCAATTTTTTAGCGCAAAGCGAAAGAAAATTGCTTTCTTGTTGATCATAACTTCAGTAGGTACGTGATAAGGTAAATATTTCAAGGTAAAAAAACTTCAAATTTAAAAAACCTAGTTTATAAACAATTATTACATATCGAAGCCTTTCTTACAAAGGGGCTTATCTCAAAAAACTGCTAAATTGAGTTAGGTTCAAATGAATTTGGGTGTACCCTAATTTAATTTTTTTGTATTTTTCTCGACTCTTTCATCATGAGGGGATTTAAAATTTTCAAAATAAAATTTTCAAAAAATCGTGTTTCATAAAATACCCTAATATACATAACCCGGCGAACTTGGCCTACTTAACGTTCTAAAAAGCGTAGTACGCGATGCTGAATGCGAAGCAAAGATAAACCCCGAAGGAAATTTGCCGTGTCTACGTACCTATTTACTTTAAGTCTCGTTCTAAGCAAAAATTTAATAATCCGAATAAAAAGGACACACTTGTAATTTGAAGAGAGATACCATATAAAATGAAATTTAATGTAAACAGATTTAATTTACATGAGAAAATTTCTTTCTTTCGAATCCTATTTTATTACTTTTCTCTGCAAATAATATTATTACTACTCAAAATTTTGGCTTTATTTACCGATTGTTATATTTACTAGACCAATAAACTTATTATTATTATTTCTTTATTTAGCACAAAATTGGTTATACAATTATACTGGATACAAACATCAAAGTATAATATAGGTACAAAATATGAAACTTAGGAAAGGAATTTTCTTACGATATTAGATGTACTTAATAATGTTGCTTTTTGCATATCGACGAATGTATTTTTATAAACTCCCAGTTTATCCAACTCTACAAATAGACTTCTAGGTATTAATAATAATAATAATAATAATAATAAACTTTATTTTCATTAATTAAAATTGAGTTTACAACAGCACAAACAATCTCAAATACGAAAAAACGTCGCAAATAAATAAATTTCACAGTACATATTTACATTTAAAATACATTTAAGTTTGTTTCCATAAATTCCTTAAAAGAGTAAGGTTCTAAACTAATTAATAAGGACAATACAAGACTTTTAAATTTTTTTACATTACATGTTAATTTAAAATCTTCGGTTAACTTATTAAACACCGATATACCCGCATAATAACACCCTTTTTCAAATATTGTTAACCGGTGTCTAGGAAAGTTGTAATTTAGGTTTCTTGTACTTGAACCTCTCATTTGTTGAAATAGGTGGCTATTTTTAAAAACAAAAAGCAAAAGTTCATAGATGTATACCCCTGTCACTGTCAAGATATTGTTTCTTTTAAAATATCCTCTACACGATTGACTATATTGAAGTCCTAGCATAGTTCTTACAGTGCGTTTCTGAACTGCAAAAATTTCATCGATTTTTATACACTGACCCCAGAAAATTATGCCATACTTTAAGACTGACCGAAAATTTGAGTAGTAGACAATTTTTAAGGTATCTATAGTAACGTATGGTTTAAGCACTCTAAGTGAATACAGGGCAGTATTTAGTCTCCTACAAAGTTCCTCCACATGATTATTCCAACTGAGTTTTTCATCTAGTACCAAACCTAAAAATTTGGTATTTCTTACAGTGGTGATCATAACATCATCGAATGGTACCTGATGTGGTGTTTCAAAATTTGACCTATCCGTTTTAAAAAACATTATATTTGTTTTTTCTTTGTTTAAAATAAGTTTGTTTTTCACAAACCATTTTAATAAGTCCCTAACGCTAGATTTAAGTTTATCCATCAAATTTTGATACGACCAAGATTTCAAAATTTTGTTTGTATCGTCCGCAAAATTTACCAACGTTCCATATGCCACCGATGATGCTATGTCATTTATGTAAATAAGAAACAATACAGGTCCAAAAACACTGCCCTGGGCTATTCCCACAACCACATCAACCAGGTCAGAAATTTCCCGTTGTCCCTCTTTAACGATCTCAACACGCTGTGTTCTGATTGACAGATATGACTTTATCCACTTTAGTGCAGCTCCCCTCACTCCATATCTTTCAAGTTTTTGAAAAAGTAAAATATGATCAATAGTCTCATATGCTTTGGATAAATCTAGAAATATTCCTAGAATGAGGTCTATTTTTTCAAAACCTAGAAGAATTTCATGAGTGAAACTGTGCACTGCCGTGTTTGTAGACCGGTTTTTTAAATAACCATGCTGTGAATCATTAAAAAGTTTGTTTTTCATAAAAAAGTCTACTACTCTTTTTGTCATGGCAGTTTCAAAGATTTTTGAAAATGATGGCAAAAGACTAATGGGCTTTCTATTTGGGTAGGGTCACCTTTTTTATAAATAGGTTTAATCAGAGCACTTTTTTAACATTGCAGGAAACACACCGTATAGACATGAGTTATTTACTATAAATCCTAAAGGTTCACAAATTTTAAGAATGCAAAACTTGACTGCAAAACTTGATATTGATATTGATATTAATCCAGTTGTCGATATAATTATTGGTAAAATTTCAACTTTTTCCATTTTCCACAGTTCTTTAATTTCTATTGCCAAAATATTGTACTTATTCCTTTTTTCTTGAATTTTGTCCAAAATATTATTGTTATCAGGTATAGCAATATCAATTAAAAATGTATGTTTGGACTTTTTGTTTAGCAAAACAATATCAGGTCTGTTGTGCGTCACTTGTTTGTCAGTGATAATAGATATATCAAAATATAACTTGAAATTTTCATTTTCCAATATTTTTGTTGGTTCATATATGTAATATGGAGTGTAAGTATTTAGCAATCCACAAATATTTGATAATTTTTCGTGGAGAATGTTACAGATTTGATTGTGACGTTGAAGGTAATCTGAACTTGCCAATTATTATTATTATTATTATTATTATTATTATTATATTTTTTTTTTTTTAATGCAAAGCATACGCTGGTCAGGCCCTGTCCGTATCTCCGACGTTACGAGCAGACGAGCCAGCAAAAACCAATAACTACTCCACACACCGTGAGGTTAGTACTTATTGGGTCCGATTTTCGTGCGCTCTGAGTATATTTAATGATCCCAGAATAATGGCCTTCTGCATATTTCCGGATAAGAGTTCTGCTTTTTTGGAGCATGCCGGTATGGTCTTAAGTGCAGAGAGAAATGTTTGCCTCGTACCACCAAGGGAACCAATTATAAGGACCACCAGCTTAACAGAATAACCCGGGTTGAGCCTACGGAGTTCGAAAAGCAGGTCTTGATATTTCGTCTGTTTTTCCTCCTCTTTTAAGACTATGTTCGTTTCGACAGGAGCCGAAAATTCAATAACGAACATTGTCTTTAGATCTTTATCGAGGAGGACTACATCAGGCTTATTGTATCTTATTTGCCTGAGGGTGGAGAATGAGTAGTTCCAATAAATTCGGCACCTCTCATTCTTCACAACGGACTCAATATCGTCTGGAACATAGGGCAGTACGGGTGTATCGTCAATACCGTACGAGTGCCTTAGGTGGAAGTAAAGCACTCGCAAGGCCGCGTTATGTCGTCGTATATAGGCGGAGACGGCATAAGTCGAGCACGCTGACAGTAAGTGCATCAAGGTCTCCGATGCCTTTCGACACGCCCTGCAACTTGTGTCACGGACCTCTATACCCATAACGCGACTACGGTAGACTAGGGTGTTAAATACACCATCTTGGCAGGCAATTATAAATCCCTCAGTCTCTGACCTTAGCCCATTAGAGTATAAAAATGCGAAAGTCAATCGTTTGGATAAGCCAATGTTTTCCACGGCCTTGAAGTAGAGACCGTGCATCGGCTTATCCACATGTGCTTGCAGAAGTCGCATGGCTTCTGCAGACTTAACTTGGGCTTTTAATGGAGAAGGATCCAATTCAGTTACCGAATTATGAATCCTTCTTTGGATGTCAAAGGTGAGACCGAGTTCATTGGCGGCTTTCGTAGCTGCCCTAAATAAAAATGCTCCAACCCCCACTTTTTCATGATTACAAACCATGCCAAGCAGGGGATCCGAACTCCTGATCACCTTACAGGCTCCACCCAGGACTATTCTGTCATGTAAACACTCCAATCCCAAGAGTCCACGACCACCCTGATAACGAGGGATGTAAAGTCGTGGAACGGACGATTTTGGATGATGGCTGCGATAAATGTTCATCATCTTTCGCGTACCTATGTCGAGTTGTCGCAGCTCGTCTATTGACCACTTGATTACTCCAAAGGAGTAGGCCAAGATTGGAACAGCAAGCATATTAGTAGCAGACACCTTGTTCTTCCCCGATAGCTCTGAAGACTAGATCTGTCGAAGCCGGTGTCTGTACTTGCCGCGGAGAATCTCTTTAACAGCGGATACTTCTTGAGTATGGCTTTGAGCCATACCCAAGTAGGTATAAGATTCTCCGGCATCAAGTTGATGTAGGATGCTTCCATCTACGAGCTGCGTTTCTTCCTCAACATTCGCGCATCGTCCTCTCTTGAGATGAACCACTGCACATTTGCTGACCCCAAACTCCATTCCGATAGCATGCGTGTACTCCTGCACTACTCTAAGGGCTTGATTGAGTTCCCTTTCCCCCGAGGCATAGCACTTAAGGTCATCCATATAAAACAGATGTGTGACCTTATGCCTTCGGTTTCCTGGTGTGCCGCAGTGGTATCCTTTGGTATTCCTGAGAACAACGGATAGGGGAAGTAGTGAAATGCAAAATAGTAATGGACTTAGGGAGTCCCCTTGAAATACTCCCCTCATAAAAGTAACCAGCTCTGTGGTAACCTTTGTTTCACCTGAACCTATGGTGAAACGGGTCTTCCAGAGCGGCAACAGTTGTTTAATGCATTTCACTACTTGATCCGGAACCCCAAGGCATTCGAGCAGGTGTATAATAAGCTCATGAGGTATTGTATCAAATGCCTTGAGGTAGTCGATCCAAGCCATTGAGAGATTGCGCTTGTATTGTATAGAGTCCTGCGTGATGCACCTGTCTATCAGCAGGTTCTCTTTACAACCGGCAACCCCTCTTTTTGACCCTCGTTGCTCATAGATATCTTGGAATACCGGATCCACTGTTTGGAGTACCCGCATGTACAAGATTCTCGTAAATATCTTGTGCATGCGTTTAAACATATTATCGGCCTGTAGTTTTTGGGTTCAGACAAATCTCCGTTCTTAGGGAGTAACACAGTTCGCCCCTCGACGAACCAGGAGGGTATTTGCTGCTCCTCATTTAGCCATGAATTAAATATTCTGGCTAAATGTTGGTGGGTGGATGGTAACTTTTTCCACCAGTAATTGTTAATGCCATCTGGGCCTGGAGCAGCAAAGTTCTTAGAGCCCTCAAAAGCCTTTCGAACTTCCTCCTGGGTTATCGGCCGGCGCTCATCCTGCGGTTGCAATCTTTCGCAGAATGTCTCAAATTGCGCCAGGGCTGGAGTGTTTAAATTAAGTGGACGCACTTTTTCATAGATACCCTTCCAGAAGTATTCCACTTGATCAGCGGTCGGCGGATTATCAACAGCACGTGGAGGATCTTGAAACAGGCGGGAGGGCTTTTCGTGGAAAAGTTTGTTTTCCTTAAAAGCCCTGGCCCTTCTGACTTGTGACCTTTTTGCAGTCACAAGCATTTGAATCCTATCGAGGCAGTGCTGTTTGATGGTCTGCATAACTGCTCGATTTAATGTGTGATGGTGGCGCCTTAGACTGGCTGCTATTCGCCGCACCTTTGTAGTAAAGGGCCTATCGGCTCCTATATAGTCCATCACACATTGGATCCGCGAAGCGTGCTGTCTCGTCGACTTGATCTTGGATTCTAATTTTTGTATTCGCCGCTCTGCCCTCTTTTCTTGAGAGGTATCGGATTTCTCGGTTTGAGAAATACCCCGAGCGACTTCATACACAGCGCAATTTATGCGCCAAATATCAGCGTTTTCTGGAAGTTGCTCCTGAATCTGTGCATCCACCCTTGCCAGTTCTTCGGGCTTTAAGGGCTTTACACGGTGAAGCGCCCTACGGTCCTTTAGGTCCCCTATGTCTGGTAGTACCGGCTCCTCCATCACCCTAACCGGATCAATTGGGGCACGTGCGGCTTCTTCCTCTATCACCGGAAGGGGTGGAGGTCTAACATAGCCTGATCTCAGAAGGTAAGATACATAATCACGCAGATTTTGTGGCGTGAATGCTTGATGTTCTGGGTGCATTTGACACCACAGATCATGCATTCGAGCAATGTATCCCCTCCGATCAGGCTCACTCCTCTCTCTACACAGCAGAAGGTCATCCCTGAGATTATTAGTCCACTCAAAGCGTCCATTTTCGTTGCGGTCGGCATCGTGCAAAACATCGATGTGGGCCCTACCACCTTGCACATGACCTCCATCCGGGAGAGGTCGGTTGTGAGGGCCTCTTCTTCTTGGTCTTGGAACAAGAATATTATTATTATTATTATTATTATTATTATTATTATTATTATTATTATTATTATTATTATTTGAGTACAGTGAACGGCAAAGCCGATGAAACTGTGTATTTTTGATTCCTAATCTAATTACTAAATAACTGACAAAAAAAAAGTAAGAAAAAAAAGTTAAATATCACATGGTCATATCACAATATGGTAAAAGGCAATAATAAAATATATAAAAAATAAAATATTTAAAAAATAAAACAAAATACTTAAAGTATTTCTTATTATAACTGTGGTATTCTTTCCAAATATAACAGTAATTTTTAGTACAACATGCTAGTATATATTAATAAACACACGCTTCATGGTATTCCAAATAGGACAGCACGTTGTCTTGTGTTAATATGACAATAGTTACATTGTAGTATTTAATATAGCAAGTAAAGTATTAAATACCACATGTCGCCATATAAATAAACAATATGTATTTACAAATAACATTCAAAATTAAAACTTCAATAACATTTTCTGAGTGTCGTTATCTCACAAGATTAAACCTTAATATACAGAGCTCAATTTCATTGAAATTTGGGATGATATCCCTACATTATAGGCTTTTAAAATCAATATTTCCAGACTAGATATGATTCATAACACAAAAGAAGATTTTTTTTATTTGTCGGGGACCTTTTATTTGCTTCTGGCTATATTTGATGCCCTGTTATGTCATTGTTATGGAGTCGCAAGCTTTTTTACTGTCAAATTCGTTTTCAACACACAAAAATACGTAAGATATGGTTGAGAGAAATTTACTTATAGTTCGCACAAAGATGCAAGTCGCTTGCAAAACAACTTTACATTACGATATTTCAAAAACGCTTTGATCCAGAGACTTGAAATTTGGAATAAAGATTTTTTAAGTAGTAGAAAAAAAATGTTTAAAATTACAAAAGTCTCTATGTCAAAGCGTTCTTGAAATATCGTAGTGTAAAGTTGTTTTGCAAGCGACTTGCATCTTTGCACGAACTATAATTTTTTGTGGAATTGTGGAATTTTTAACTCGCGCTTTAAAGCGCCTTCGCCAAATATGCAAATAACAATATTTTTAGTACAACTCGTACAGTCGTTACTCTTCGTTTCCGGACCTATGCTGGTTTTTCATGTTTTGTGATGTAGATTCATCCCCTTTATGCCAGAAGATTGCAAAAAACTATATTTTTCCTATCTTCGGTCCGTATTGCCAAAGTGTCGCATCGGTAGACAACTAAATTTTCAAAAAGTGATGCCTTTAAATGCGACCGTACAAAAATAAGGTTTAATGAAAATTTCAAGCACCATCATAGTTTCTATGTTTTCGAGGGATCCCCTGATTTGTTTTTATTATAAATTCTCAGCCTACCATAATATTATTTTCTAAGGAATTCATAAGAAAAGAGAATAATTCGATACCGAGACAAAGTAAATTTACTAAACAAACAATAAACAGTTTTTTTTTAATTAAAGAAAAGATTTATTTATACTGATGACAAATAAAAGCTTAGTTTGCTTTCCAGAAAAAAATGAGATTTAATATAAACCCATAAATATTTTTAAACCGAATATTAAAAAAGGAAGAGGATAATGTTTTAAACATCGGGACACTTTAACCGTCTGCAATGCTTTAACCATCTGTAATCCTTTAACCATCAAGCGCACTTTAACTGACATGCTTAACTATCTGGGATGCTTTAACCAGCTGGTATGCTTTAACTATCTGGCAACATTGATTGTTTTCATCAAAGTTTGTTTTCCGGAAAAAAATGCGACAGGGGCGACAATAAACTTGGATAAAAACAGAATTATTAACCTACTTCCAAAAAAGGAGGAGGTTATCAATTACATTACATTACATTACATGTTTGTTTAACCTCGTACTATTCTACTTAATTAAGCATCCCCTAAGTCCAGGACTTGTGTGGGCTAGTAGTAGAGGGAACCACCGGCTTATACTGACTTTCGAACCAGTTTCTAGGGAGTGTCCGTTTCACTTATCGCCTTCGCCAAATTTCAATTATTAATTAACTGAAAAAGGCAAATCGGCGCCAGTGAGAATCGAACTCACGATAGTAGACTTGCTATGCATACGCGCTAGCCACTACGCTATGCCTCCCGTTTCGAAGTGTGACCTTGGTTTTTTTTAATTACATTGTAGTATTTAATATCGCAAGTAAAGCATTAAATACTACATGTGGCGGTATAAATAAACAATATGTATTTACAAATAACATTCAATATTAAAACTACAATAGCATTTTCTGAGAGTCGTTATCTCACAAGATTAAACCTTAATATATTTGTTATACATAGCTCAATTTCATTGAAATTTGGGATGATATCCCTATGTTATAGGTTTTAAAACCAATATTTCCAGACTGGATATGATTCATAACACTGCTCTACTAAAGAAGATTTGTTTTATTTGTCTGGGACCTTTTAGTTGCTTCTGGCTATATTTACTGCGCTGTTATGTTATTGTTATGGAGTCGCGAGCTTTTTTACTGTCAAATTCGTTTTCAACACACAAAAATACGTAAGATATGGTTGAGAGAAATTTACCTATAGTTATAACAAAGATGCAAGTCGCTTGCAAAACAACTTTACACTACGATATTTCAAAAACGCTTTGATCCAGAGACTTGAAATTTGGAATAAAGATTTTTTAAGTAGTAGAAAAAAATTGTTTAAAATTACAAGTCTCTATGTCAAAGCGTTCTTGAAATATCGTAGTGTAAAGTTGTTTTGCAAGCGACTTGCATCTTTGCACGAACTATAATTTTTTGTTGAATTGTCTAATTTTTAACTCGCCCTTTAACGCGCCTTCACCAAAGTTGCAAATAATAATATTCTTAGTACAACTCGTACAGTCGTTACTCTTCGTTTCCGGACCTATGTTAGTATGCTGGTTTTTCATGTTTTGTGATGTAGAATCATCCCCTTTATGCCAGAAGACTTTTTAACTATATTTTTCCTATCTTCGGTCCGTATTGCCCAAGTGTCACAACGGTAGAGCAACTAAATTTCCAAAAAGTGATGCCTTTAAATGCGACCGCACAAAAATACGGTTTAATGAAAATTTCAAGCACCATCATAGTTTCTATGTTTTCGAGGGATCCTCTGATTTGTTTTTTTTATAAATTCTCAGCCTACCATAATATTATTTTCTAAAGAATTCATAAGAAAAGAGAATAATTCGATACCGAGACAAAGTAAATTTACTAAACAAACAATAAACAGTTTTTTTTTTAATTAAAGAAAAGATTTATTCATACTGATGACAAATAAAAGCTTAGTTTGCTTTTCAAAAAAAAATTAGATTTAATATGAACCCATATAGTCTTTTAAAACGAATGTTAAAAAATGAATCGGATTATGTTTTAACCATCGGCACACTTTAACCGTCTGCAATGCTTTAACCATCTGTAATCCTTTAACCATCAAGCGCACTTTAACTGACATGCTTAACTATCTGGAATGCTTTAACCAGCTGGTATGCTTTAAGTATCTGGCAACATTGATTGTTTTCATCAAAGTTTGTTGTCCGGAAAAAATGCGACAGGGGCGACAATAAACTTGGATAAAAACAGAATTATTAACCCACTTCCAAAAAAGGAGGAGGTTATCAATTCGACGTGTGACTTTGTTTTTTTTTTAATGTTTGATTCGGTATAACTTTGGAACAGATCAACGGAATTGGATGAAACTCTTTGCAACTTAAAGAGGGCATTCATGAGGTGGTCCCGTTTCAATCTGACGATCTTATAATGCCGGGTATATTTGGGTTTTACGAGTATATTTCGATATAATCGTGTTTTCTTTTTGGTTCGCTTATATTCGGATTAGTGGAGGTAAATTGGAGTTTGTTATGTTCGCATGCGCGGTACTGCTCAGGCAAACACAAGTATGCGCAGAAGTGTTTGATAATACATAAGTATTTTCAAAAGTGTTCCAAACATATACAAATATACCATGTGCAGTATGGTGAAACATATTTATGTGCAGAAGTGTTTAATAATACATAAGAATGCACAAAAGTGTTTTGGCAAACATATAAGAATATAATATGCTCAGTAGGGTTTAGTGGAACATATTTATTCCCAGAAGTGTTTAATAATAATAATAATGTCTTATTAGCATGTCTTATTAGCTTATTTTTATTCAATATTGATAAAACTTAACAAAGTTAGATGTTTTTTATTCCAAAAATTAGAACTGTCAAACTGTATCGTGTCTAAATATGTAAATTAAAATCAAATTAATTATTATTAATTATTTACTTAAAATTTAATTTAATTATTTACTTAAAATTTAAGTTAAATTACCTACTTTTAAAGGTTTAAATTGTATAAAAATTGTTTCAAAAACTAGTCCTGCAAATACACCTTTAGATTCGGTAAATTTTCTATACATCCGAAATTTTTCACTTCGTGTAAATTTCGGATACATTACAAATACACCACTCTGTCGGTGTATTACATATGATAGTAAGTACTATTGTCATACAAAAATATCATTTGACGTATTAATTTTCACATGTAATATACCAAATCTGGAAGTGTATTTGCAGTACTATTTTTTGAAACCATTTTTCAACAATTTAAATCTTTAAAAGTAGTTTAAATAAATAATTAATAATAATTAATTTGATGGGAATTTATTTTGGCACAATAAATTCATGTTTGACATTTCTAATTTTTGGTATAAAAAAGATCTAATTTCGTTAAATTTTATTAATATTGAATAAAAATAAGCTAATAAGACATCAAAATTACCTTAATTTTACATTTTAGTTGATTTTTGGTTATAGAATTACATTATCAAGCTTGTTACATCAAATAACTAGAAAAGTTGTATGTATTCGAGTTTCTGGTATATATTCGAGACGAAAATATCCCGTCGTTATGGTAATGCCTTGTTTTTTATTGGTTGAAACCGATATTATGATAATATTTTGGAAAAAATAGTCATTAAAATCATATTTCCACAATCTCTCTCTTCTGTTAAACTTTGCAAATTCAGCGATTATTTCATGTTTCTTGAGTACTTACACTATGCTAATTGTTACAGCTCTAGCATTATTACAGTATAGTGGAGTAAAAAACACTTTTTTTATTCGATTGATTCTAAAAGTGACACTTTTTGTGCATGGTTTACGGGCGAAAAGTTGAACTTTGTGGCCCCAGGACCAAAAAGTTTTTTCGCCCGCCAACTAAAACTTGTTATTTTTAAGCTTTTTAAAAGAATATGCTTTACATTTACTGTAATATTTATAAATAAATATGACCTTTAGGTCACTTTTGGTCTTGAACTAACTGTTCTTTTTGACCATATGGTTATTATAAACATATCATACAAAATAAAAATTTCAAAATATATGTTAACTGATTAATCTGTATTCATCCACTAAAATAAATTAAAAACACAAAATTTCAATTATAAAATCAATTTCATTATTTATAATATTCATAGAACGGTTCAGAAGTATTACTATTTTCATAACAGACACATTTTAACAGAAATTAATCACCAAATCACGCAAAAGAAACGATTCAATTTTTTTTTAGCGATTTGATTGGATAGCAATTTGTCATGGATAACTAGATAAGTAATAATACAGTAAAAAGAAATATTTTTTGCAATTTAAAATTAAGTATATTTTAATAATTTATTATAATTAGTAACAATCGAATAAAAAATATTGTATAATAAGCAAAAAGTTAAATTTCGATTTCGTAGGTTTATTAGCCTCGGGCCGGCCCGGCTTATAATCTCGCGCATTTTTCATGTTCTTATAGGCCCATAAGAGGTTTGTAGGTTTCTTTTCTTTTTGGATTGGCAACAGAAAAAATGAATATCTTTGACGTCTTGGGTGCAAATGTCAACATTGATTTTAAATTTTAAATTTTTTAAATAAAAAAAACTGGCCCAGGTATTTACTCTAGGGTTATTCCAGCCAACCGTGATATGACTGGCTTTAAATAAAATACAGATTATTATTAGCTAGCTTAAGGCTTTTATAAGTTATCGTGCCCAAAAGATTTCTCGGGCAGAATGACCGACAAAATTAAATTGACTGACCGATCGACCGACGAGAGACCCACCGATCGACGAAAAGATCGAAATCCAACATATAACTTCATAAAACGAAGAAGTACGCAAAAAAAAAATACTTTTTTTGCTCGAATACAAGTAGTCCAGTCAAATAATAAATGTAAATTGCAATAAATGAACACGGGCCGATATTTTAAGGGTAGTAGTGGATGATTACAGAACACTCCTGTTAGTTTTTCACCGGGTGATTTGCCGCTATCTTGAATTTTAGGGGTGGGTTGCTTAATATGCATTTTACGGTAAAAATGCATATGACCAATTTTGGTAATAAGAAAATTTCCAACAATCTTTGTTTGAATGATTTTTTTAACATATTAATAACAATCGAGTTAATTTAAAAATAGCCATGTTGGAGGTGAAACTGGGTTTTCCATTTTTCGGTTAAATTATTCAACTGACGATAAAAGTGGTTATTAGCACACTTGTAGCTTAAAATTCTCTATAAGTTTCATATATTATAAATTTTCAGGTAATTTGGTACGGTTACAGAGGGCGCAACTCGACTTTCACCCACTGTAATCGTAACAAAATACTTTTGAAAATTCATAATATATAAAACTTATAGAGAATTTCAAGAGCTACAAGTTTGCTTATAACAACTTTTATCCTCCGATGAATAATTTGGCTGAAAATCGAAAAAAACAATTTTACCCCCAACAAGTCCATATTTGAAAATTTATAACCCGATTTTTATTAATATAATAAAAAAATGATCCAAACAAAACTTGTTGGAAATTTCCTTAACAAAATTGGTTATATACATTTTTATCGTCAGATGCATATTTAGCTAGATAACCGCACTCACCCCTAAAATTTAAGATAGCGGACATCCCTTACGCAAATCACCCCGTGAAAAACTAACAGAAGTATTCTATTACTGTCCACTTCTACCCTTTAAAATATCATCCCTTGTACATTTATTACAACATGAATTTTTCGTTATTTGACTAGACTAAAGACTTTTCCAAAATTTTGATAACATTAAAATGGGAAAGCAATACCTGGGACAAAAACTGAAAGTGTACTAGTCGATGTACAGTGTACATTGTACACTCCCGGTATTGCAATACATTGTCAAGGTAGTCAATTTATGATGCAAAAAAATATAGGTACTTTTAATGTAACGTAAGCAACTAATTTCCTTGTAACGTAAGCAACAGATATTTCATCTTTAAATACATACCTCAGCAATTGTTAGAAATTTAAAACATTTTAGCCTGATGTTAAATGTTATAAATTCTTAGCAATGACATGTATTCAGTTTAATAAAAATAGTATATTATTTACCAAGTGAGAGAAGTTTAACATTTTTTACCTGCGTCAAATTGTGGGATGAGCGCGCTAGCGCGAAGCCCGCAAGACGCGGTCTAAAATGTAAAATCTTTACTCACGTGGAAAATATAGTATTTTTTTCACTAACAGTATAATTAGTTAGCTATTTATTTATTTATTTATTTTACTAAAATTTTATGAAAAAGCTACTTTCTTTAGTTAATTTTTCTTCCCTCTTCAATGTAACTATGTCTACTGATTTTAATGAACCAGAAAACCCAGTACCTCACATCTTTGATACAAATTCACCTCATACAGAACACTCAGAAACTTTAACACATAATAATTTAACAGTAAAAAAGAGAAATAAATATACCAATAATATCACCTGCTCATATAAATATGTCTTGCCGAAATTGTAAAATTAACTATAATTTTTAGTAGATTTACAAAATTACTAATTACTTTTGTTAAATTTTGTTAATAAATATGTCATTTTAAAAAATAAACAATTTTATTTAAGGTTATATCAACAAAAGACCAGATTATTTGTGCTGCGCAAATTGCACAAGGCTTGGAGCAAGGCATATGTAACCTATAAAACATTGTCGTTTTACGAGTTGAATATCTAATAGCTAATAAATGGGGAATGTACCTCTAGTAATTTATAATTTTTACGGTAATCTATGGGTTGTATAATCTATGGTTAAATATGATGGACCAATGATTTTTACTTTTCGAAGCGTTTTTTGTAAAACAAACCACGTTTGTTACTAATTTAGTTAATATTTTTTAATTTATCATGCAATAATTAAATTTGGTGCCTAAAGATACTTGTAAATAGCAATGTAATTTAATAATTCTGTGAAACGTCAGATGCCAAAACAGCTGAATAAAAATTCATTATTAACGATGGTGCAATTTCATTATTTTTAGAACCTCTGACGTCGGTAGAGAAATAATATTTCTACCAATGAAAAGAACAGTAATAAAAATGTGCTTTTAGGCTGGTGGTGAAAAAAAAATTTTTTCACTTCAGCCTGTTGTGAACTTTCCCTATTCTAATTGTAACTGGTGTAGTATTATTACAGTATCGCGGAAATAATTGTGCGCACAGGGCGCAATTTATGAAAATAATTTGACGTTTATTGCGAAAAGGCATTATAATTTCAAAATGAAAAGCTAATACCTACTGTGTAAACAGACAATATTCATAGAATAGAATTTTCTCGTCTGTAAATAACGATTAAGGAAAACTTGTTCTTCGGCTTAGGAATACGGGGTTAAAAAGTTCATAACTGAAAAATGTAATTCTTTTTCATTCTCATTTATTTCATTTTATTCTTTTTTTTTTCTTTTCGTTTTATATAACAAGTAAATATCTATCTCGGATTAGAGAGAGAGGACCATCTCCTAATAATTATTATTTATTTTAATAAAAATATAATACCTTGTTTCTCAGGAAAATTAAGGGTTTTTATTTATTTTCAGGTATGTAATCACAATTCTATTCAAACGACTAAAATACATATTTCTACTGTTTCCGGTCGGAAAACTCAATTTTCGTGACATCGAAAATCGATGTTTTTTTTTAAATTATCTCCATATTCGTATTTTTTTTGCAAAACCTTTCGTTCACGAACTAGCTATTGTAATAAGGAACAACACCTAAAAATTTCAGATTAATCGATAAATTGGTCTTTCAGAAATCGTGGTCATCGCAAAAGTTAAAAAAGGCTTTTCGGGGCAAGGACCATGGTTTCCACAATTTTTCGAATTTTACAATAAAATTTTTTTCACAAACATATCAAAACATATAATATTTGCTATTTTGTAGGTCGTTCCTATAAAGTTGTGATTACATACCTGAAAAAAATCAATAAAAACCCTTAATTTTCCGGAGCCAGTAGGTACATAACCCCTTAAAAAAATAACTTTAAACTCCTAAATTCCACACTGATAGAACAATAACGTAATTAATAAGATATTTAGATTATAGTATACAACAATAAATAGTTATATATGCGCCAATGTATATTGCATAGAATACAACAACAAAAAAGTAAGCGTGTTCGGTATTTACAAACGAGTACAGTTGTTTGATTTACAAAAACGAACTGTTAAGCGATCAGGTTTTTCTCTGTCGAGCAAAGAGCGAAGTAGGAGTGGCTTGAGCAAAGAGCGAAGTAGGGGCGGCTTATAACTCTGCAGGGTCGGATTGCCGCTCCTTCCTACGTCACGATCCTCGCTTCAAAATGCAGGCAATTTAGCTGACCCGTCCGTCCGGCTGGCTAGCAGAGTCTGGTGACGATAACTTTGTTGTATTATTAAATAATATGAATCTACAATTTTAATAGTTTATTTAATATAAAGTTATAATGTTTTAGAATAATAGTAAAAATGGTATTATATACCTACCTCAAACTTGTTACAACAACGTTTGGTTGTGCTATCCATACAATCCGCACTGGGATATTCATATAAATAAAAGTATCGAAAGTTACCGAATTACCGACAGACGTAAAAAATATAACTTTTTTTAAGATATTTCCACAAAATAAAAAAAATAAAGGAATTGAAGCAAAAAAAAATTAAATTTCATCACATTACAATTTCTCTTTAGGGGAAAGGAAAAGCTGTGCTAAATATGTGACCTTGCATGTACAAAGAAATCCACCTAGTGTGTCAAATATATGTTTCTTTTTTTTTTCGGATTTTGATGTTAATTTTATTACATAAGAATCCGAAAAAAAAAAGTAATACACACAAATTTACACACTGGGTGGGCTTCTTTATGCAGGGTCACATATACATAGGTTTTTTTTCCAAAGTTCTTCGTAAGTTCTCCGTTTTTGGTAAAAATCTTCCTAAAAATTGTTATTTTGATTTTTTAAAACGTTCTTAATATTGAACAAATAGAAAAATAAAAAAAAAGATTTATACTTTTTAAAAAATATATTTTTTCTTCAAGCGTACTAAAATGTTCATATTTTATAACTGAACACACTAGTTAGAAGTGATCCATTTTTTTACAGTAAAAAATTGAGTTCATTGTTGTACGCCGTAAAAAAAGGTTAGTTAGCAAAACCACCACTGGCGGCAGCACTCTTTGACTTTGATAACAGCCATACTTCAAACTTGTTTGTTTATTATGTAAACAAGTTGACTCGAGATTCTGTGCAAAAACCAAAATGATTGAAGAAGAATATATGGTTTATACACCTACAAATCTCTCCGAAATTGCAAATTACATTACATTACATTACATTTTAGCCTACGAAAAAAAAAAAAAGGTTTAGGTTTATTTCGAAAGGTTTTTATTGGCCTATTTTAATAATAAAAAAAAACTATATTACTGAATAAGTTAAATTAATATTTAAAAAAATTATATAGGATGCTTGAACAAAAAATAGTATGTTTCACTCAGAGGAAAAGTGCTTTTTTTACTCGTCTGTAGTTTCCGGACTCCGCTTCGCGTCGCTCGTAATTTCTACAGACTAGTAAAAAAAAGCTTCACTTTTCCTCTTAGTTAAACAATATTCTATTTTTTTTTTTTTCAAATTTTAATTTTTTTATCATTGTTCCTAAGATCGTAATATTAAAATTTAATTATTGTTTCTAGTTTTTTTTTCCTAAATACATATTTTTTAATTTAATAGTTTAGCTAAACTTTCAGGCGTATGACGCATCGCTGAGACTTATTATATATTTGATTGCCGTAAAAGCATATTTTTTAATCAAAAAAAAAAAATCCAAACAAATATTTCGGCAAAATGGGATCATGCAAATTAGGATAACCTAAATAATGCAATTTTGTCAATTTCATGTTTTAAAAAGTAGACCTGGACTTTTGTGTTGTGAGCGGCTCCCAAGAAAGGAACTAAAAAAGGATTTTTCTTTAAGTTTTTACTATTTTTTCAAAGTATAAATCGGCCAAAATGTTGCCCCAACCTATCCCATGCCACGCATTTTATTCTCAAAACAAATTATTCTGTAACGTTTTTTTCTTAAACATTGAAAATCAGGGATAAAATTAAATTTATTTTAAAACTTTTAACAACAAAGTTTTTTATTTTAGAGGTAGGGCTTTGGATCTGACTAAAACTCTTATATAAATTTTCTGTGACGTTTCGACGATGGATATTCGACGTTTTCGAACAGAGAATTAAAGCCAAAGATTAATCATTGCCACTAATAGTAAACACTCACATAAAAAAAATAAACAGTTAAAAAATAAAATTAAGGCTGCACTTTTATATATGCTTACCTATAGAAAAGTATACTGTTTTAATTTTATTTTTTATGTGTTTATTTATTTGTTTAAAAATGTTTTGTTTATGTGGGTGTTTACTATTAGTGACAATGACTAAATTTTGGCTTTAATTCTCTATCGTCGAAACGTCACAGCAAAATTAGATAACAACTTTAGTTAGATCCAAATCCCTATTCCCTAAAAATAAAAACCTTAACTATACAAATCGGACAAAAACCTTCAATTGGATTTTTATTTTTATTTTTAAATAAATTTTCATATATCTCGAAAATAAATTAAATAGGGTTAAGTGTGTGAAAACATAAAATCAAAAACTAAAAAAGTACTCTAAAAAGAATTCAAAACGTTTCATTGTTTCTCCAATTTTTCACAGACTAAACAAATATTAAGATCAATAACATCCAATGCATCATGATTATTATAGATATTTAAACGTACAGAATTACCCGCTGGGCAGTATTTCCCCCCTTTCCCCCGTATCCATAAAGGATCGATTACTTTAAACGTTTTTTTTTTCTAAAAGTATACAGAGCGTGTCAAAAGTCCACCCCCCCCATTTAAATTTTTAACGGATTAAGACATCAATTTAAAATTTGGAACACGTAAATACAGGGTAATTCAGAAATAAGTTACTACATTTTAAGGGGCGATTCTAGATCCAAAAAGTCCAAACCCAAATAATTTATCGGTATATATTTGATATGCTTATGGACACAATGGAGATAGGGGGGCAGGTAGGAACATTTTTTTTAATGGAAAGGAGAGTCGTGTGATACATCATTTTAAATCTGATGAAATTCTCTATTTGATAATACATTTTTTAATCTTTTAAACATTTTTTTTTTCAAGGTTTTCATTTTTTAATTCGATTTTTTAAGATTTATTTTGTCAAATTTTATTTATATCATAAAAAATTATTTTAAACGTATAATTGACGTATTTGCATCATTAAACCATTTTTCAAAAAAAAAAAATTAAAAATTTTTGTAGAAAATTAGTATATTTCACCCTATTTTAAACCCCCAAAACTTGCTCCGAAAAAATAAAAAATTATGTGAACGAAAAGAGAATTTTCTAAGCTTTAAAAGGAAATATTTTAAAAAATGTCCCCCCTTGCCCCCTGCCATCATTGTGCCGACTAATCAATATCAAATACCAAAAAATTATTTGGGTTATGTTATTTACGAGTTCCAAATTTCAAGTTGATATCTTAAGCCGTTCAAAAATTAAAGGAGGACGGACTTTTGACATGGTCTGTATTTAAGGTATAACTTCTTTCTTCGGTGCTGGTCATAAATACGGATATATGCATATGCATATTAATGAAAAAGTGTGTTGGCTTTTTATACATTGTATAATATACATGCTGGCGCGCCATGGTGGTAGGGCTTTAGACGAAATATAAATGAAAAATTTATTACAAACCAATAACATTTTTGTTTTTATATTTTAAACGCAGCTTTAGGTTTATTATATTTTAATAATAAATATAATAAACCAGCTTTTAAAATATGAAAACAATAATATTATCACAATATAAATTATATAATGTATATAAATAAATAAGTAAATAAATAAAAAATAAATAAATAAATAAATAAATAAAGTAATTAATTAATAAACTAGTTCTGATTTTTTAATTCTAGATTAAATTAATCTGAAGGCCAGGGAAAAAAGAATAAATCTAATAAATATACTACAACAACAAGCCGTGAAGGTATATAATGCTACGCATTCCATTATATATTATTTACAGTAAATGCTATATTGCATTTCCAAAATAACTTTCAAAAAATTAAAAAAAAATACAAAGAAAGATCTCTTTTGAAAAAAGAAAAATATATATATATATATATATATATATATATATATATATTTTTAATTTAAAAAAAATATTTTTTTTATTTTTCAAGTTTTTTTATTAAATTTTCTTTTTGTGAAAAACTAAAAATTAAAGAATTTTTTTTTTTCAAAAAAAAAAATCAAAATTTTTAATTTTTTTTTTATTTTTTTTTTTTTAGAATTGATCCTTATAATAAAAGTAATTTTTCCTGAAAAAATTACAATAATCGGAATTTTCTTTCAGGTTTTTTCGATTTTTTTTTAAGTTTAACCCCCCATATCTTTTTTTGTTTTTAAAAACAATAGGGATCTTCTATTCCTAATAGAACTTTCCTGAAAATTTCAAGTCGATCGGATTAGTCGTTCGTGAGTTATCATGTACACAAAAATCAGAAGGACGCTCAGTGGGGCAAAATGAATTTCTAGAAGGTAAACATTCTAAAAAATTCAGTATTAACTTAAAATAATCTGTTGATAAAGAGAAAAATAGTTTAAAAAATCTAAAGCTTAAGGGGACAATTTTTAAGGGGTTAAAATGTGTAAATTTTAATAAAAAAATCTGAAAAAATTAAAAGCAACTCTATAATTTCTTCCATTTAACTTCTATCGGGCAATGTTCCCAAACCGAGGCAAGGTTTCTTTCTTAAATCAAGTATTAGATTTCGATTTATTTTCGCATGTTAAATTTTTAACACATTTTTCAATGGTCCAAAAGTTTTAATTGAAAATGGAACAAAAATATACTAATTTTCTAAATCTTTATATTTTGATTTTTTTCGATTTTCCCCTAAACTGTAATGTACTGTAATTAGATCGAGTGAGATCTTTTCGCAGATTTGGTCAAATCTCTGGTCAAGGTGATTTTCGGAAAAAAAACGGTTTTGACCTATATTATCAGTTCTTATTAGATCTGGCCAAAATCCTTATCTATTCAGATCTAAACGTCCAATCCTTTTTTAACTGTTGATAAATTAGACCACATCATTTACTCTAAAAAAATGTGGTAAACCTACCATACACTGGAATTAATTAACCCATATATTTATAATTATTTTTCTATAACACGGTATCGAAAAAATTAATTATTTTTATAGTACCTATTGCATGTAAATGTAAATCTTCGATTAAATTTTACTAAACTGAAGTCGTTTATACATATTTATGGAAAAAATTCAAATATGGTGTTTTTTAAATTATTTCTAACAGTGTTTTCTACGTGTTTTCGTTTTAAGACCACCATGTCTCAATCATGTCTCGCTCACTACAGTTGATCAAAAAATAAATGTAAAAAACAATTACAGGCTAAATAACGCAGTGTAATGTTACCTTTTTGAAATAAAACCTTTTTACTCAAAAGCGAAATTGCCTAATTAAACAAAACCAGTTTTCGAAATTATTGCAACACGGTTTCTGCTCCGTAAATAACAAAGGGTCAATTAATATTAACAAAGGTTTTATGGATCCCGTACAATTTCCAGGCTAATTGCTAAATGTATAAACTGGAAACATTTTTGAACTTATGCCAGAGAAAATCCTTGTTTTTTACTATACCTACACTGAGAAAATAATTGATACTATTTTTTACTTTTCTATGTAATATATTACTATATTATTATTATATTGTCAATAATTATTGACATATTATTATTAATACTATTATTGATATTAATATCAGTCAAAAATTTAGTATTATTTAGTATTATTTACCGGTTGTTGAATACTGTAACATACTTCATAAAAAATTAGGACTTTATAGTAAAATTTTAGATAATCGCCATATTTTATTTTAAAGAGCAATACGCAGTATTAGAAAAATATTTAATTAAGCATAATTTCACTACAAAGTAAGTAAATAGTGATCAATTTTTTATTCCCAAATGATAACACATTTTACTAAAAAATATTTAATTTTGCGTTCCTAACCTTAAAATAATATTCAATTATATCATTTTATAATATTGTTTTACTTTCAAACCGAAATGGATGATGTGCATGATAAGTTAATATTTATAACGCACCTTCGACAAAAAAAGCTAAACTGTTTCGACAAATGTCTATGCACATGTAGCAGTAACCAATAACTACCACACAATTACGTAATAACTGTTTTGTAACGAGATGGTTCCGAACTAAGTTACAAACACGTAGCAAGATCGTAATTGTTACCCTTATATTTTTCCCCATTTTGGTAGTGTCTACCTAAATACTACGTTGTAACTATAGCGATTCTGTAACTAGTCGCCGCTACTTAATTTGTTTCAATTGAGGTAATGATCATGTAGCAGCAACCAAAAATGCTAGTTGGGATCACAAAACCAGGTTGATTTTCTGTATTCAAGAACAACCACTTTTTTTTAAGAACTTGATTATTTCAACAATTTATTTAATCGTTAACGTCGTTTTAAAGGTTGCCTAATACAATAGTGAATTTTAATCGAAAATCGGTTTACTGAATCTCGAGATAATGGAACACAAATGAGTAAATTATTTTAAAATTTGTAATTTTACAAAAATTTTAAAAAAATCACATAGATAGATTTTTTTAACTTTCATCCAAAATGTTTTTTAAAGGAGGCATGTCTCATAAAGAAAATTTTTGTTAATAAAAAGTCCAAACCTATAGCGTAAGGTTTAAGGCGGTGCCGTGAATTAGTTATAAGTCGTACAAAAAAATACATACGACAAAAAATTTTGTCCTTTTTATTTTCAAATACATACATGTTTGTTTAACCTCGTACTATTCTATTTAATTAAGTACCCCCTAAGTCCAGGACTTTTGTGGGCTAGTAGTAGAGGGAACCACCTACTTATACTGACTCTCGAACCAGTTTTTATAGGGAGTGTTAGGTTCACTTACGCCTTCGCCAAATTTCAATTATTAATTAACTGAAAAAGGCAAATCGGCGCCAGTAAGAATCTAACTCACGCTAGTTGGCTAGTAGACTTGTCATGTACAGAGGTAGTAGACCAGTACACCTATGCTCCTATGAAAAAACTTTTTTTTGTCCTAGGATGCATCAATCTTGAGATATTTTGAAAAATCCTTTTTTTTTGTATAAAATATGTCAAGAAAATGACAGTTCCAAATCTAGTTCAAGTTCGCAAAATTATTTTTTTATTTGCGGCCCTAAATAGGGACACTAGATCTAGGTCTTAAGTTAGCCTTGCTAACTTAAGACCTAGATCGAGTGTCCCTAGCCTTAAACCCTAGCCAGTAAACCCAAAATCAAAACTCCCTGAATTATTTTCAGGTAAAGCCACTTTTATGGATCTGAAAATTGTGAACGCGTCCCTAGAGTAGGCATATTTATTCCAAGTAAGTTTATGATCTAAATACATACCAAGAAAATGTTTTGACTCTTTTTTTTTACTAAAAAGTTTTATCAAAGTCCCAAATGAATAGTAATAATTTTGGACTAAGCTTTCAAATATGTTGTGACCCACAATGAATCTATAGTTTTTTAATCTCAAAAAAATAAATCACAAATGGTCAATTTTGAATTTAATATTACGATTTTTTTATTAAATAAAAATAATATTTTGTATCGTTAAACAAGGCTCTTTTAGCGTATGTACATAATTTACTGAAGGATATGCGCGAAAAACGAACACACAAATTAAATAACCACCAAATGGTTTGCTCATTGTAAACTACCCATTTATCTAAATATTTGTATGTCCAGGAGAAAAAGGTCCATACCATATATTAAGAAGCATAATGCGATATTTTCGGATAAAATACTAAAAAGTAATGTCACAAATGAAAACAGTTAAGTATAAAATTTACCTTTTTTTTATTTTTTTGTGAGTTGTTTTAAATTAAATTAGTTTCATTAAGAAATCTTTATTTTTCATAATCCATTTTAAATGAATAAATGGATATACAAATGGATTTAGTTTTAATAAAGCTATATAAAAAACATTATACATACTATTTACTGTAAATGGTATAATACATTTTCCCAGATACACGAAAAAAAAAATTAAAAAAAAATAAATAAAAAAAATTATTTTTTTTTAGATCTTTTTTTTTAAGAAAAAAAACGAAAAAAATCAAAAAAAAATAAAAAAAGAAATTTTCAAAAAAAAATTTTTGAAAATTTTGAAAAAAAGTATTTTTGGAAAAAAAAAATATTTTTTTTGCGAAAAACGAAAAAAAAATTTTTTTTTTGAAAATAATAGTTGTTTCATTTTTTTTTTAAGTTAAACCCCCGCACCTTTTTTGTTTTTTGGGGGATTATTTTTAAAAACAATAAAGATTTTTCCCTCGTAGTACTTGATTTTTCCTGAAAATTTCGAGTTGATCGGATAACACAGCCACACAAAAAAAAATAAAAGTCATATATCTTTTTGAAACCATTGTATTCCTATGTATTTTGAGGTCATGAATCCGAATTTGAGGTCAAAATAACACCTTAGGTGATTAGTTTTTGAGATAACCTAAAAAAACGTAATTTTTGGGTATAAAAATGTTTTTTGAGGTTATCTCCAAAACTAATTTTATTATGTGCCGTTTTGATCTCAAATTCGAGTTCAGCGCCCCAAAATACATAGGAAAACAATGGTTCCCAAAAAAAAATACTTTTTTTTTAGTTTCTGTAGCCCCATATGTGGCCACAAAAATAGGTTTAAGAATTTTGTTGGAGACCATTGTATTTTGAGGCACTGAACCCGAATTTAAAGTCAAAACAGCACATCATACGATTAGTTTTGGAGATAACCTCAAAAAAGCACCTCATCCCATTAGTTTTGAAGATAACCTCAAAAAACCTTATTTTCAAGTATAACGAGTATGAAGTTTTTTGAGGTTATCTCGAAAACTAATCGTATGAGGTGGTATTTTGACCTCAAATACATAGGAATACAATGGTTTCAAAAAAGGTATATGACTTTTATTTTTTTTTGTGTGTGGCTGTGTAATTCATTCTTGAGTTATCTATAAACAAAACGACGGACGGACAGACAGATAGACGGACAGGCAGGCATTTACAAAGTTTTTTATTTTTTCATAAAACACATTTGTATCTAAGAATTTTTTGTCTAGGACGTTTTTTGGCGGTTTGGAGAAATTCTAAACTACCGAAACTATTCTAGCGCTCGAGCGGTCAATAGTATATTAAGTATCGTAAAAATTACGGAAAAAAATCGAGTAGATCGTGATCTAGATATAACCAACTTTGGAAGAACAAAATAATAAACACCCATCAATTAACATGCATATTTTCTTATGGACATACTTATTAACTTAATTAACCGTTAATTTTGGTTAAACTACGGTCAATTTATAATTGACTTAAGTTAACTCAGTATCTCAATTATTTCTACCTACAGCAAATTCATCAAGCTTTTTTTATTCATCTAGTTATTAGTTAAATTTAATTTTATTTGACTTGATATTTACAAATTTGACAATTGCCATTTAGTCTGGAGAAAATTTAAAAAATCATGCAATAAGTTGTATTTTAGTTTTTTCTCTTTAAATTCAACAGTTTTTTTTTAAGATAACAATCCGAAGTTTGTAGAAAGACAAAATAGATCGATTAAATATGCTAAAAACAAACAGTTTACTAAAATTGAAAATTTAAGAGCAGCCTAAGGCTTAAAAACTACACTAATATACATGTATACAGAGCGATCCAAAAGTCACCACCCCCCTCTTCCTAACTTTTGAACCAGTTGAGATATCGACTTCAAATTTGGAACTTTTAAATAAGACAACTTAAACTATCTTTTAGCATATATTTAATACTTTCAGCTCTTTAAATGTGGACAGGGGGGCATGGGGGAACATTTTTTTAATACATCATTTTAAAGCTTATGAAATTCTTCATTTAACTTCATATTTTTAAATTAAAAAAAAAATTGGGTTTAAAATGGGGTTGAAAATGGGTATTAATGTCAAAATTCCTCTAAAAAAAAAACAAATAATTTTTTAAAAATGCCTAATTTCATCATAAAAAAATGTTAATTATACTTTTAAACTAATTTTAGTTGACATAAATAAAAATTTATAAAAAAAACTTAAAAAATCGAATGTTTTAGCACAAAAAATTGAAAAATCAAAACCTTAAAAAACAGTTTTAAAAAAATAAAAATGTTAGTTTAAATAGATAATTTTATAAGCTTTAAAATGATGTATCACACGACCCCCCTTTCCATTTAAAAAAAATGTCCCCCCATGCCCCCTGCCCACATTTTTAAAGCTGAAAATATCAAATATATGCTAAAAGATAGTTTAAGTTGTCTTATTTAAGAGTTCTAAATTTGAAGCCGATATCTTAACTCGTTCAAAAGTTAAAAGGGGGCGTGACTTTTGGACCGCACTGTATAACCAAAATAGCATTTATAATACAGTAAGAATCACATGTGTTGGTGAAATCAAAGATGTGCATTACAAATCAATTTTCATTATTATAATTACTACAAATATAATTATAATTATTCTGTTATTGAACGCAAAGTAAAGTTTAATTATAATTTCATCATAAATTCATACCAAATCTAGAGTGTAGATTTTCAAAGGCTTAAAGCCACTTTACACGGAGCAATTTGAGCCCAAGTTTGATGCTATGCAAGTTTGTTGCAAGAATGATTCAGTCACTGCGCATGCCTTCAGGCAAGTTTGAGGCCATTTTTGTGCCATCAAATTATTTAAAACATGTTCTATTTTTCGGCGATTTTCACTCAAGTTTAATGGTTATTTTAGTAGTACCAACCTGGAAAAAAGTTACCAAATCGATTTCATTTTACTAATATAGTAGCAACTGCACATGTTAATAATTATAATTATTAATAATAGGTCGGTCTGTCTAACTAAAAAACTTCCTTAAAAAAGCAAATGCTAGGTTATGTTTTTATCAACAAACGCAGACACGTCAAAATTGTCTGGTTGGCAGCACTGTTTACCTTGCAATATATAGCACCAAACTTGCCTACAACTTGCTTCGTGAAAAGGCAAATCAATGTCCAATTGTCCTCATGCTATATCTGGCAGCAAACTTGCATAGCATCAAACTTGCGTAGAAATTGCTCCGTGTAAAGTGGTCTTTAAAACTACAGCCTAAGTTGTTTATCTCACGCATACATACTAATAATAAGTAACTGTCACAGAACATAAAAGTACGTGTGTCTAGTGCTAGAGCTTTATCTGAACCAAGTCTAATGCGCATGCTAAAAAAATATTTTTTAGGGACCACCCTAATATATATATATATATATATATTTATATATATATATATTTTTTTTTTATTTATTTGTTTATTTTTAACCTCGTACTATTCTACTTAATTAAGCATCCCCTAAGTCCAGGACTTGTGTGGGCTAGTAGTAGAGGGAACCACCAGCTTTAATTGACTTTCAATATATATATATATATATATATATATATATATATATATATATATATATATATGTATGTATATATATATATATATATATATATATATATATATATATATATATATATATCTAAACCAAAGATTAAAAAATTGTATCATCATTCGTCTTTGTCTAAACCACGAATTTAAGTTGGAATGCAGGTCAATGTTGTGCCTTCTTTTCTTATAACCTTTCAAATATTTTATTTTTTTTTTAGCGTTTTTTATAAAATATTCATCCTGCATAATGAAAGTTTCATTCGACTGCCTCTTTTCTTTTTCTCCAATAAAACCGAAAATGCCGAAGGAGGGAAAAAGCAAATTATAAAAGATAATTAAAAACATAAATCAAAAAGAAATAGTACGTATTGGTTTGGTTT
>OY294047.1:16036525-16106064 GCA_958510825.1 Brachypterus glaber | reverse complement strand
GGGTGATTCCAGACTTAATGCACGCACTGTATTTTATTAATTATTATTTATAACCATATTTTTGTGTTTATAGCACGTTCAAATGTTTCATTACAATTCTGTGCTCTTAGCATCTTTTTTGGCATATAACTTAGTCTATTTATTCTTTATAAGGGTATATCCACAAGCTCGAATAACAACATAGTACATAAGAATGCGATGCCGTGATTGGCTTGAAGTCCCGCCATGTATCTTGTAAGCCAATCACGGTACCGCATTCTTATGTACTATGTTGTTATGCGAGCTTGTGGATATGCCTCAAGTATTATATTGTAATGAATTTGATTATTAGTATGCAATAAATATTACTATTATTATTATTATTATTATAAATATCCCATTCCCTAATAAGGCCATTTTAAAGAAGTAAAGTGACTGTTTATTAGAGTTAAATTCACAACCATTTGGACTGACGCCATCACAAAATAATACGTAAATGCGTCATATTTTGATAAAACTAGTAACTAGGCAAATTCTTAATTTCTATTGGTTGATTATAGTATAAATTATATTTTCAGAAAAATAAACTGATGTTGGATAAAACAGTAAAGGATAAGCGCGAATTAAGTGAACCCACTAAAAAATTTAATTATCGTTTACAAAGTGGAAATCCTACCTAAAAATAGGCCTTTGTGTTGATTGGGTAGTCAAATCATCTATTATTTTAATAAAAGTATGTCTATATATTTTTACCCTGTATAATATAATAATAAACATGTCCCAAATTTAATAAAACAATCAAGTACCTAAGAGCCACCTTGATAAAAAAGAGTCCTCAAATCCCCGAGGAAATACCTGAAAAATGTTGTCAACCTTTTCAATTTAGAATGTGTGCCAGCAGACATATTTTTTCATTTCGTGCCCTTTAAATATAAATGTGAGTGGTCACGCGAAAAGGGACCTGAAGGTAAAAAAAAATATTTTTAGGTTTTTATTTTATTTTGTATGCACATCTAGATCTAGTCCTTCAGCTAAATTAATCCACGCATAATTTTTCCTTGATACCCCTTTTCGCGTTACCACTCACAAGTATTTGGCGTTTTAACTCTCAAAGAATAATCTAAGAAAACAAACGAAATGGACCAAGGTTGATGCATACAAATTTATTTTTGTTGGGGTCGATGGAAAAATAGTGTACAGAACTTGTCGGAAAGTATCTTTTTGTATTTGCGACGTGAACCCACTTAAAAATTAAATTATCGTTTACAAAGTGAAAATCCTACCTAAAAATAGGCCTTTGCGTTGCTTGGGTAGTCAAATAAACATCTATTATTTTGATAAAACTGTGTGTAGGTATTTTTACCCTGTATTATATAATAGTAAACATGTCCTAAATTTAATAAAACAATCAAGTACCTAAGAGCCACGTTCATAAAAAAGAGTCCTCAAATCCCCGAGGACATACCTGAAAAATGTTGCCAACCTTTTCAATCTAGAATGTGTGCCAGCAGACATATTTCTTCTTTTCGTGCCCTTTTAAATATAAATGTGAGTGGTTACGCGAAAAGGGACCTGAAGGCAAAAAAAATATGTTTGGGTTTTTATTTTATTTTGTATGCATATCTAGATCTAGTCCTTCAGCTAAATTAATCCACGCATACTTTTTTCTTGATACCCCTTTTCGCAAGTATTTGGCGTTTTTGGCGTTTTAACTCTCAAAGTCTAATCTAAGAAAACAAACGAAATGGACCAAGGTTTACGCATACAAATTTATTTTTGTTGGGGTCGAAGGAAAAATAGTGTACAGAACTTGTGGGAAATTATCTTTCTTGCATTTGCGACGTGTTCTAAACATGCGAAATAAGTCACTTTCCGTACACGTTATGTAATATAGTATTGTTTTTATCTGTCAAGGCGACCGACCGTAGCCTCGGGCAAGTCTATTTTTCCAAACCTATCAGAGTATAGCTTAATTTTATGCATAAAGATCATTTTAATGTTAAAAATATTCTTTTTAATAACACCCTAGCCTTCAAACATATAATTGGTCAATTATTTTTTTTACTTTTTTACCAAGGGAAATAATTTCTCCAGAAGCTTCGTTTCTGTCGTAATTATTTCCAGACAACAAGCTTTTATAAAAACAGCCGATTATTCTGGCCTTATTCTGTGTCATGTGTTAAAAGTGGTTGTTCAACAAATGTGCCCAATCTAGGGAAGAGGAGGCGGTCTATCCAGGGGTGCTTCCGTGAGCGGGTAGGGGGGCACCACCCCTCCCCCCAACAATGCTCGAGTTGGAAAAACCATTCAGTTGGTAAAATTGAGTGGCAGATTTGGGAAATTGGTAGAATAGTTGGGAAAATTGAGGGGTACAGTTGGGAAACTGGCCAGTTAATTCGTTAGGGGTAAAACCTTTTTTCTAGTTGGGAATATTGGAGTAGTAGGTGAGGACCTCTTTTTTTTCTAGTCATCAAAATTTTTAGTCAAGGGTAAAGCTTTTTATCTAGTTTGGAAAATTGAGCAGTGCTCAATAAGCACAGTGGGTAATTTTTTCAGATGTGAGGACCATTTTTTTTTAGTCATCAACATTTTTTGTCTTCTGCCAGGGATTAAGTTTTTTTTTGGAGTTGGAAAATTTTTGAATTTAAAGTTGGGAAATATTTGGTCCGCCTCCTCCCAAAAAATATTGCTTTGGAGCACCCCTGCAGGTCCCTGGATCTATTTTAAAGTGACGGCACATATAACATTTCCAATCATACGGAAGTTGGTGACGATGGGAGGAGGTCTAAAAATAGGAAAAAATCGTTGACGTAATTTTTGAACCCCCAAAAAATCTCTATTTCTACTTATAACAAAAAACGGCAAAAATTTACATTATTTGTATGTATTTATTATTATTTTTTTTTTCAGTAGACAGTGTAAAATAAATATTTAAGTTTAGGGTTCCTTTTTAACTAGAATGTCACATATCTTTATTTCATGCATTTTTAACTATTACTATAAAATTTATACATCTACTGTTTTGCATCATGAAGCTAGTATTCTAATTTTATTATCCTGAAAACTGCATCTATAATTCCCATTTACAAAAAGAATAAAACCGACAACAAGGCTAATTATAGGCCAGTTGCCATCTTAAATGTAATTTCAAAGATTTTTAAGAAGACTTTGTACGTGCGCATGGTAGAATTTCTGGAAAAATTTAATATTTTAATATTTTAACAGAACACCAGCATGGGTTTAGAAGGGGTAGGTCGACAGAAAGCGCAGCCCATACATTTACAGATCATATTTATACACAATTGGACAAGGGTCTCTTTGTGGTTGCACTCTTTTTCGATCTTACCAGAGCTTTTGATTGCTTGGATATACCATTCTCGAAAAATAAGCTGTTTAATCTAGGATTCAGAAATAATGTACTACTGTGGCTTATAGACTTTTTAAGTAACAGCATTTTTTTTGTAAAAATAGGAAAGGCGATGTCTAGTCTTTTTAAAATTAATATGGGTGTACCTCAAGGGTCAGTGCTGGGACCGCTTATCTTTTTGATTTATGTAAACGACTTGCCTGAGCATGTCATTGCTGAAATTATTAGTATGTTTGCAGATGACTCGTCATTTGCGGCTCAGCAAAGTCTCTTGAAGTCCTAAAAATAAAACTAGAAAAGATAATAGATCAGTTCATGAAATGGTGCGATAAAAACCATCTCATTCTGAATCTAGAGAAAACAGTTTGTTTATACTTCAAGAGTGGTATAGATAAGATTTTACCAGAACTTAAAATAAATGACCAGATTATTTTGCCGGCAAGCGATACAAAGTTCCTCGGAATCAATCTGGATGACAACTTAAGATGGGAACTCCAAGTAGATTCTGTCTGTAAAAAATTAAACAAGGCATACTATGCAATCTCCAAAGTTAAATCTATATTACCTCCGGAGGGAGTACTTAACGTATACTATAGTTTAGCATTTAGCCACATTACTTATAATATAATACTTTGGGGGTATGCAACCAATTGGGAACGGGTTTTTATTGCACAAAAAAGATTAATTCGGAAAATTTTTGACTTAAAATATAGAGAATCTTGTAGGGACACGTTCAGAAACAAAAATATACTAACGGTGCCGTGTGTATATATCTATAGATGCCTGGTAGTGGTTAGGGAAAATATGGACTTGTATAGAAGAAATTCAGACCTCATGAATATGAAACTAGGGGCAGTAATGCATTATGTATACCGCTTCATAGCACATCAAAATTTGAAAAATCTCTTAGTTACATAGGAGTTAAATTTTATAACAAGCTGCCGGACATCTATAGACGTATGCACATGGTACAGTTTAAGAAAAAAATAAAAGAACTATTAGCAGAAAAAGCTTACTATAGTGCCCAGGAATTTTTGAGCGATAATTTTTAAAGTATATTGTATACGTATTTATGTTTTTTTTAAACTACTATTTTTTAAATGTATTCGTAATCAATTATTTATTATTATATTTTACTGACTTGTATATCCATCATAAGATGGCTTTTATATGTATTTTAAACTATTAAGCTATTAAACAAGAGTACATTTATTCCACTTATTCTTCGCGAAAGGCCTCAAGCCTCCCGCTTTCTCTTTATATTCAAGTCACACTTTTCAAAAGGTGTCACGTAGTGTGTAATATGACCATTCCGAAATGACAAGCTATTGAGTATGGTTTTATGTAAATACATGTGTATACTTAATCCAAAAGGTCGTGTGACTTGTACATTTTAGGAGATATGGCTAAATTTTTAAGTAAAAAAGGGACAACTTTTTATTTTTTGTATTTTACGATATGTGCACAGAGCATGAAAAAGTAATTTAGAAAAATGGATTAAGATTTTAAAATCAACATTGTGAATTTAGCACACACCGAGAAAAAAGTTTCAGATTATTCCCTGAACATATCCAAAAGGAGTTTAACTGCAAAACTTGACATATCCAGCTTTTGATAAAAATGAGATCTTGACTGTTTTGAGTAAAATCGGGTAAAATACCCATATAGTTAGCCATTTTTTAACTTCTTTTGGATATGTATTTCAATTAAACTCCTTTTACATTATAAATGTTTTATTATTATATTTATATTCCATCAGTCTATTTTCTAGCCATTGTACAGAGTGATATTTTCTACCAATATTTTCTACCAATCACTCTGTACGATGATTAGAAAGTAGATTGATGAAATAATAAATTAACATACTTTCACATATGTTAAGTTTTGCAGTTCAACTCCGCAAGTAAACTTTATGTAAAAAGATTTAAAATTTAATTTGAAAAAGTCAAATTTGGGTCAAGTTCAATTTGTACTTGTTTCCAAGAAATTAGCACCGGTATTTTTCATTATTCTTAGTTTTTTAAATACTCTGTATAAATATTTATACAGAGCTTGTCAAAAGTCCGCCCCCCCCTTTAACTTTTGAACAGCTTAGGATATTAATTTGAAATTTGGAATACGCAAATAACATAACCCAAATAATTTTTTGATATATATTTGATATGCTTAGGGCGCACAATGAAGACAGGGGGCAAGGGGCACATTTTTTTAAGGAGAGGGAAGTCGTGTTAAACATTTTTTTAAAGCTCATAAAATTATCTATTTGTCCATTTGTGTTTTTTTTTGTTTTCATTTTTTAAACATTTTTTTTAAGGTTTTAATTTTTCAATTTTTTTTTTGTAAAAAAAAATCGATTAAGATTTTTTTTTGTAAAATTTTATTTATATCAATCAAAATTAGTTTAAAAATATAATTGAAGTATTTGTTTCATGAAACATACTATTTTTCAAAAACCGTTTGATTTTTTTAATGAAATTTTGACGAAAATTTCCATTTTTAACCCTATTTTAAACCCCCAAAAATTGCTCTAAAAAAATAAAAAAATATATGGGCGAATAGAACATTTTATAAGCTTTAAAATTACGTGCCACACGACCCCCCTTTTAATTAAAAAATTGTTACCCCTTGCCCCCCTGTCTCCATTGTGCCCCCTAGGCATATGAAATTTTATGTTATTTGCGAGTTTTAAATTTCAAGTTAATATCTTACTCCATTTAAAAGTTAAAGGGGGCGGACTTTTGACACTCTTTTTAGATAAGCATACTTGCCATATTTTATATTAAAACTTAATACAAGATGCTTTATTATTTAAAACAAGAACTTTTACGTGATTCAAGTTTTAACCTGGGGCTCTAAGTACACTCAACATTTGTTTTAAGTACATAAAATGCTTGTGGATATAAATAAATGTGAGCCACTTTGTCTTGTTGTTAGTGATATTTCTGCACATATAATTTTAATTATTATTTAATAATATTATATAATATATTCCATTTATATATTTATCTTAATTGTATTTTTTTTATACCTTGGTATTAAAAATAAAATGTGAAAAGCATTTTTTATAAGCCTACTGAATGGTATTATTTTCCTCTGGAAATACAAGTAGTTACAATAAAAGGAAAATATAAAAGAACGAAAAATAAAAATTGAATTCGACAAATTTACCTTTCTCTACATTTTTATATTCCACCTTTGGGTATTTTAGATTCCTTTTTAAATAATATTGTATCTAAAAATACTACAAGGGATAAACTTTAACACGATAAATTGTTGCATGCGTGCAACTTCTCAAAACTCTGTCACATTAAATTATCTGGCCTTTAATTATAAATAAATAAATATTTTTATCCAATACATACAGATAATAAGACAATTACCAGCTTTATTTTAAATAGATAAGCTCAATAATAACCCCCGCGTGGCGTTTACTTTATTGAGTGGATAATTATTTATTTTACCCACTCAACTGTCACTTGTCAAATTATTTTCTTGTAAATGTCATTAAAATTTTTAATAAAAATATGAATTTTAAGCTATTTATTGGATAAAACCTTGTATGGCACTCATGGGTAAACCGATATTGCCCTCTCGAAAATTAACCTGCTTAAATTAAATATCTTACTTTACCCACTAGTACCATAAATAACTATTATCCAATACATACAGATAATAAGACAATTAACAGCTTTATTTTAAATAGATAAACACAATAATAACCCCCGCGTGGCTTTTACTTTATTGAGTGGATAATTATTTATTTTACCCACTCAACTGTCACTTGTCAATTTATTTTCTTGTAAATGTCATTATAATTTTTATTAAAAATATGAATTCCTAAGCTATTTATTGGATAAAACCTTGTATGGCACTCATGGGTAAACCGATATTGCCCCCTTGAAAATTAACCTGCTTGGTTGACGCCTCGCAGGTTAATTTTCTCATGGGCAATATCTTACCTTTTCCACTATTACCATAAATAACTATTATCTATTTGCGTTTCATAATTACGTTTTTGTAGGTTTGGTTTGCGTGTTAGGATAAGCTTCATTGTAAAACAGTTTTAGTGTTTTTTTATTCATTGTAAAATAGTTCTGGGGATTTTTTTGTCCATAAGTTGGACACAAAAACAAATGAAAATTGACATGACATTTAAAAAAAAATGTTAATCTGTATCCACAGTATCTAGCATAATATATTATGCTATTAGAACACTATATATGTTTAGAATGTCTTAATGTGAGATTTTTTGTTTTCTGGACAAGAAAACGTTACATAAAGGCACTCTAGATAGGTTGTGTAGGTTAGCCTTTTCAGTTCTACCATATACAGTGAGTAAATTCAGTCTGGAATGACCCGATTAACTTTTCAGTTAGAAGTTTTTTAAAAAAGTGCTCGGACATTTCGATTTTTGTTTTTAATTTCGCAAAGGACATGGCACAATTTATAGGGAATTTTGGCCCTCGGTGAAATTCGCTAAATTTTTTATGTGTTTTAGTTTATGCTTTTTAAAAAGGAATTAGGAATGTTTCAAGCACTTTGTATGTACAGTTTTTTTTCTATAACGAAAATAAAAAAATATTTTTGCCCCAAACTCCTCATAAAAATAAGTTTAATTAGCTTAATGATTAAGAAAAAAGCTTGATTGGTATAAGTCAAACTGATGTCTGTCAATTTTTTTATATATTATTAGTAATATAAAATTAATTTAGCATGGCTTTTAGAACCTTTTTTCAAGTAAATTGCTTTGTATGCAACCGTCAAGGTGGTCAACAGCAGATGCCCCGAATGGGAGGAAATGAAAACATTTTATTTATTTTTTTTATAAAAATGTCCTAATGTAATACTGTGAAAAAGAATTAAATCAAGGACACATGTCTTTTGATAAGTACAACACCATATTCTCTTATTTTAAGGCTAACATCTTAAATGAAGAGCGCGGATTTCCATTCAAAGACCCGCGCCAGTTATTAGGTTCATAAGAAATGCTAGTCGTCCAAAAATAAGAGAATTTGGCTTAAAATATAATCGAAAGATGCATTTTCTTGATTCATTGATCCTTTTTTTTAGTGTTCATATTTTAAATTATATCGAGGGCTTCATAGCAAAGGGGCATATCTGCTACATGTTAACACGGTTGATACAGCCCTGTTATGAAGCCCTCGGTATGATAGTTATATTGGATAATTATAATTATAATTTATTCTATGCAGAAACACAGTATTTTACTTTCAACTTAGTTTTTCTGTTCTGTTTTACTTCTTATTTTATTATTTTATTAAGTTCTGGAGTTTTAACATGGGTTCCAGTACATTATATTACAAAAACACATATTCAATTTCTTCTATGTAGAATTTTGGAAATAATTGTTTTTTTTTTGCCGTACAAAAAATAAGGGATACACTTTCGGCATTAAAATCGCTTATTATTTTACAAACGATTCCCTTAAAACGTATTTCTATCCTGCTTTTCTTCTTATTTCATTCTTTAGTTCAATTTTATATACGTTTTAGTACTTTTTACCAGGTTACCAAATAACTTATTTCACGTATTTCACTAATTTAGTCCTTAAGAAGTATTTCTGTTGCACTTTTCTTCATCTTATTTAATTATTCTGTCCAATTTCAATATGTATTTCATTACTTTTTCCCAATAAAGCTGACAATTTAGTCTAAAAAACTTCAAAAACACGTCAGAATATCCTTCACTGACAAGTTGTTAAACGAAACAATGCCTACTAGAAAAATATATTTATGAGGAGTGTAGGGCAAAAATATTTTTTTTATTTTCCTTATAGAAAAAAAACTGTACATACAAAGTGCTTGAAACGTTCCTAATTCCTTTTAAAAAAGTATAAACTAAAACATATAAAAAATTTAGCTAATTTCACCGAGGGCCAAAATTCCCTATAAATTGTGCCATGTCCTTTTGGTGTAAAAAAAGTTATCAAAATTTTCACCCTCTTGCACCCTCCCATCACAACATTTTTTTTTAAATTGCAACCTACCCCTTGTGGCACATCGTTGGAAAGATTATTTAATAACATTTCTAATGGTGTAAGATAAAGCCTAATTTGGCAAAGGGCTTATAAACAAATGGGTGGCAATTTGAAAAAAAAAAATTGGAATGGGTGGGTGCAAGGAGGTGAAAATTGTGATAAAATTTAGTGTAAACCAAAATTTGCAAAATAAAAAATAAAAATCGACCTGCCTGAGCATTTATTTTAACTTTCCAGTTACAAGTTTAAAAAAAGCGCCCGGAAAAGTTGTTTTTAATTTTTTATATAGCAAATTTTGGTGTAAAAAAAGTTATCACAATTTTCACCTCCTTGCCAATTTTTTTTTTTTTTCGAATAGCCACCCATTTTTTTATAAGCCCTATGTTTAATTAGGCTTTATCATACACTGTTAAAAAGCTTATTAAACAACCTTTTTAACGATGTGTCACAAGGGGTAGGTTGCTAAAATGTTGTGATGGGAGGGTGCAGGGAGTGAAAATTTGGATAACTTTTTTTACATCTAAACTTGCAAAATTAACTTCAGTTCTGAAAAGTTAATCGGATGATTCCAGACTTAATTTACGCACTGTATATGGTAGAACTGAAAAGGCTACCTACACAACCCATCTAGACTACCTTCATGTGACATTTTCTTGTCCAGAAAACAGAATACCTTACATTAAGGCATTCTAAACCTATCCAGTGCTCTAATATCAAACTAAAGTAGATTTTTTAGCATAGCAGTAGATAGGGGGAAGTAGGGTAACGGTGCGCAGTGGGTAACCGTGCCCACAACCGAAAATTCATACTACGAGGTATTCTGAAACATCTCTGGCATCCATGCTTAAGGGGCGTGTCTAACAATTTGCTAGCACAAAAAACAGCGACTGAAGAATGAAAGTTATCCATAATATTTGAGTATGTCTGAATTGATTTTTGTTGTTAATATTTTGCACGTGTTCGAAATAGGATCGTAAGTTCATAATTCTTGACCGAATGTTCTAAAATAAATATATCCTTAAAGAATATGATCATTTGCATTTATTTTTTTTTTTTATTATGAAAAGTGATTTATTTTTAAGTTAATGATGGGGTAATGATGCGCGTGTCCCATCATTTAATTAAATGATAATAAAATTAAATAAAAACAAGTTTTTAAAGTTAAAACCCTTTTATTAATTATATGTTAAGAATAACCAAAAAGTAGAAAACAAGATATTTGGTGCGCACCATTGCTCGATGGTGCGTACCATTGCCCGAAAGGCACTTTTGTACTTTTACATTTTTGTAATTACGGTAAAAGCTACCTAAATTTTAATGATACTTGCTGATGTCTATTAAGTAAGGCTTCTTTTGCTACTTATAAAATTCCTGTAATAGTCATAAGGTGTCAATAATATCAAGTTTTGCTTAGGTGCGCACCATTCCCCGACTTTCCCCTACTACGGATGATAAGATGGGTAAAAATAAATTTCGTGCACATCTTTATGAAAATAAGTAAAATAAATATTTACAGATGTATACTTAAGAAAGTTTAATACGTCGAGAAAAGTGAAAACCCATAACAAAACTTTTGATCCTTTGAACATAAACGCAATGCACCTTTGTGCCGAGTTAATAATGATTTAAACCAGCCTGCCTGCCTCTATACAGTGCGGTCCAAAAGTCACCCCCCCCCCCCATTTTAGCTTTTGAACGAGTTGAGATATCGACTTCAAATTTAGAACTCTTAAATAAGACAACTTAAACTATCTTTTAGCATATATTTGATATTTTTAGCTCTTAAAATTTGGGCAGGGGGCATGGGGGGACATTTTTTTAAATGGAAAGGGGGGTCGTGTGATACATCATTTTAAAGCTTATAAAATTTTCTATTTAAACTAACATTTTTAAATTTTTTAAAAATGTTTTTTAATATTTTGATTTTTCAATTTTTTGTGCTAAAACATTCGATTTTTTAAGTTTTTTTTTTATAAATTTTTATTTATGTCAACTAAAATTAGTTTAAAAGTATAATTAACATTTTTTATGATGAAATTAGGCATTTTTAAAAAATAATTTGTTTTTTTAGAGGAATTTTGACATTAATACCCATTTTCAACCCCATTTAAACCCAAAAAATTTTTTTTTAACTTAAAAATATGTTATAACGTAAATGAGTTAAATGGAGAATTTTATAAGCTTTAAAATGATGTATTACACGACCCCCCTTTCCATTAAAAAAAATGTACTCCTATGCCCCCTGCCCACATTTTAAGAGCTGAAAGTATTAAATATATGCTAAAAGATAGTTTAAGTTGTCTTATTTAAAATTTCCAAATTTGAAGTCGATATCTCAACTGGTTCAAAAGTTAAGAGGGGGGGGGGTGACTTTTGGACCGCTCTGTATGTACTGTTTTCAGGCAGTTATTAAGTTGTATAAGGTAGGTAAGCCAATTATTGTCATGTTAAGGCATTTAATTTTTTTCTGCTTTCAAATTTATTTGTAAGCACCTGAAACTTTGCTACATTAACAATAAACATATCTTTATTCTAATGGGTAAAAAAATAAACAAACTGCAGAAGTTTTAAATAAAATATTATTGCTTTTTAAAAAAGATTGCATACTGAACATACTAGGAAAAAGTCCCAAATATTGGAAATAATTATTATTGCCTATTACACTAGGCAACACGGTTTTTGCCCTGATTGGAGTCATGTTTTCTAACTAATTTTGGGTCGATAAGGCCAAATCTGGCCTCAAATATTACTATTAACTAAGGTTTCTGAGAAAAATTAGATAAAAGTGATAAAAAATCATTATTTTAGCCCTCTTTTGTTCTAAAATCATGGGAGATAAAAATATTCTGAGGACAAATTTAGATTCGGCGACCTAATATTAGTTAAAAAATACCCAACTTAGAATATGGATTCATAATTTTTTATTTTTTATTTTTGGTTCTTGATGCGTCAAAATTTACTTTTAAATACATTTATCTTCAAAACGGTTAATCCTGCGTTGTTATACCACAGACACTTTTTTGTGTATTTTTGCATAAAAAACTATATCCCAATAATAAAAATTAAAAAAAAATAACCGAAAAAAGTTTTAGCCAAAAAAAAAGAATATGCCCGGTTTCGAATTGAAATTTAATTTTTTTTACCCGACTTGCGGAAACAAATAATGTCTTCTGTATACGCAGGTAGGTTAACATGTATATATGCTTGTATACTAATATACATAGTATATAGGGGAGGTGGAATATAATTTTTTCTTCCAACTAGTATTGTTTCTAGAAATTATCAAAGAAAGCCTCCAAAATTTCCTCAATTTTATATAAAATCAGTTATTATCCGAAAAACAGGTACCGATTTTTTTCAAAGTGAGTGCTTTAAGCTCTAAACATTATTCGATTTGCCTCATTTTTGAGTGGCCACCGTTTTTTACAAAGGATCAACTTTTTAGCTAGAGAGCGTTTTCGATTTCGAAATTGGGGAATTTTGGCACACCCTATTTATCACACACACACCACACTGATAGAATAATATCGTTATTAATACAACAACATAGTGTTATACATGTATATGCCCCAACCACAAATTGTACTATAGTATAGTACTAACTGTTGTATGAGATAACATTTGTTGTTGTATTTATTACAATTTTGTGTTGTTTACAATCGGTTGTTGTATCACATAACATATTTACGTTATAACATATTACAAAATATGGATGGCGCTTATACACTGCCGCGCTTTAAATTCCGAAAACCTAAAAAATTGACATTTTTTAAATTCAAATATTTCTAAAACTAATTAATGGACTTGACTGATTCTTTTTTTGTTTTAAAGCTTAAACATTCTCTACTTTTGTTTGTTTTAAGAATGATTAAAAATTTTTTTTTCGTATTAAAAGCAACAAATAATGTAAAACTATGTTTCTTAACCTATCTTCTAGGACTTGCATGGTACGCCCTGTTTATCAAATTATTAAAGTCTTTCTTATTGCCGCAGTTTTAATGAATATTTTCTTTTTTATTTTTTTACTTTTTTTACTTCTGGTTTAGGAGATATCAGGATTTTCCTGAAAGTTATCATTTTTTCAGTCAACTCAAAAAGTACTAAATCAGCAGAGTTTTTTATTTGATGCTAAAGTATTTTACTTTTTCTTCTACGCTCATGTCTTTTACTTCTTCTTCTACAGTTTCTTCATCCCGGGGCAACTTTTTATTGCCGTCTGACGGAGGCTTAACGGTAATTTCGCAGAACTGCGCCGGACGGAGTGACCCTGTTTTTTCTTCTACTCAAGTTTTTCAAACCCAATTTATGTTTTTGATAAACTTGATAAGAAGAAAAATGTGACTCAGTTAAGCTTCAAATTTAAAGCACAGCATCAATCAAATTCATGTAATACTTTTTAAGTTAACTGAAAAAATGACAACTTTCAGGAAAATCCTGATATCTCCTAAACCAGAAGTAAAAATGAAAAAAAAATTAAAATAAAATATTCATTAAAACTGCGGTAATAAGAAAGACTTTAATAGTTTGATAAACAGTTGCAGTGGCGTATCATGCAAGTCCTAGAAGATGGGGTAAAAAACATAGTTGTACATTATTTGTTGCTGTTAACACGAAAAAAAAATAATTTAATCATTCTTAAAACAAACAAAAGTAGAGAATGTTTAAGCTTCAAAACAAAAAAAGAATCAGTGAAATCCATTCATTAGTTTTCAAAATACTTGAATTTAAAAAATGTCAATTTTTTAGGTGTCCGGAATTTAATGCGCGGCGGTGTATTACAACAACATTTCTATCAGTGCATAGACAATTTAAGTTTTGACATTTGCGAATGCTAGACTCCGCTCGTTGTTTATGCAAAGAATCGATTTTGACGCGACTGGTCAAGAATAGCAAATTTATTATTTCATTCGAATATTGCAAATTACCTTGATATTTGCGAACAGTCAAGAATAGCGCTGCAGGGTCCCTATTCTTGACCATTCGCAAAAATAATTCGCAGACGCAGTTGCTATGGTACAACCAATCACATATTAGCTACCATAGTAACAGCGTATTCGTATTATTTTTGCTAATGGTCAAGAATAGAGCTGCAGGTCGCTTGCAAAACAACTTTACACTACAATATTTGAAAAACGCTTTGACACAGAGATGCAGACTATCAACTAAAACGAAAAAAAAGTAATAAAATTACAATACAATACAATATAATAAAATTAAAAGAAATGTACAATGAGGTTATACAATAAAGAGAAAAGAGTAAACGAATCAAGCGGAAAGCAAACATTATGTATTGGTAATAACTTATTACTAAAGATATTAAACGCCGAAAAAAAACAATTTAAAGATAAATTTATTATGCTCTTCAAACACAAAACCAACAGTAGAAGAAAAAGCTTTTTTAAACAGTCGGTTAAAGTGCAGCTTCATACGGAAGTTGATACGGGTAAAGGACGATCAAATAAAGCGAAGAATGCTAAATATAAAAATACTATGGTATTAGTAGACCTGTCAATATCGCTTGATGTCTTCAGTGCAAATGTCAACATCGCTTTTAAGTTAAGTTTTCTACGAAATTGTGATTTGAAGTTAATTTTTACCGTGTTAAAATCGTGGCTTGGTTACTGCAGTGAAAAAGAGAAGAGCTGACTATAAAAGGTATAAAAATATCCTTTTTTCTTTAAATTTCAAACAAAGGAAAATTGTGATGCCAATCCAAAATAAAATTCCCTAAATTGGTCATCAATTTAAATGTAAGTTTTTTTAAATCTTAGAGTAAAATAGAAAAAATAGTAAAAAGCACTGGTTTCATAAAACGTTTTTAGCACACAAGTACTTTGGAAAACTCTCCGCAAGCAGCTCGTTTGTACTCGTGCGGATGTTATGAAACTAGTATTTTAATATAATATTAGACACCTACTTATATTTTAGACAAGTTAGCAAATGCCGCACTTTTAGTATTCATTTACTTCGTGAACATTAGAATTTTACAAAGTCTATTTTTAAATTCAATCGGAACTTTAATAGTATATTAAAGTACTAGTTTCATAGTACTTTAGAAAACTCGCCGCAAGCGACTCGTGCCCTAAAAACGTGTCATGAAACGAGTGCTTTATACAATTTTTTCTCCATTTTGCTCTAAAATTAAAAAAACTTATATTTAAATTGATGACTGATCTGTCCTCCTAAAGAGGAACGCGGCATGTTCACCTGACGGTATGTAACAATCCTAAGCCGCCTTCTATTTATGTGAAATTTTGTTTTGAAAAGAGAAACAGGTTAAAGCAAATACAACAGAAAGCAAATTTATGGGTATTCTAGTGGCAGTCAGACAAAATTAATATATAGATACATTTATTGTTTTTCAAGAAATATACATTTCTTATAAGAAGACAAAATTAATATTATTATAAAATATTGATCAATCAACAAATTAAAAAAAAAGAAATACAAAAAAATATATTTTAATATTATTCTACTATTGTTTAATACTATTGTTACTACTATTGTTTAATAGTATAGGTACTACTATAGTATCTACTACTAGACATATCTGTTTAAATATAATTAAATAATAATATAATATAAAAACTGCTGCCAACAAAATAATAATTTCCCTCATAAGGCCTAGGTTTATTAAAATCAAAATCGAAAAAAAAAAATTGAAAAAAAAAATAAAAATATTGAAAATAAATATAAAAAAATTAAAAAAAAAATAAAAAAAAATAAGAAAAATTCGTTTTTCAAAAAAAGATCTTTAAAAAAAATTATTTTTTTTTTTGAAACTTATTTTTTTTTAAGTATTTGGGAAAATGCTATATACCATTTACTATGATAGTATATAATGGAATGCGTAGCACTACATATCTTTACGGCTTGTTATAATATAAGGTATCAAAAATTTATATTGTTACAGAAAACCATAAAAAATATTTGATGTTATAATTTATTTTAAAAATTCACTTGCAGGCACAAAATAATTATACTTTCAATTAAATTTTATTTTAAATATAGATACCATAAATTAACAGATTTTTTAAATACCAAAAAGCATAAAATTTATTATTTATTTATTTATATTTAATATAGTTAGTTTGGATATTATTTCGTTTATTAAAAAATTTAAATCCATGCCAAACTTTTACATAGAAAGAACGCGGCAGGTAACTTCGTCGGTGTACTTACCGCAGATTTTGTTAGGATTGGTACTTACCGTTATTCTCCGTAGTAAAATAATACTTAGCTCGAAAACCGTATGTGTCAGGTTCCTCTTTAGGAGGGCAGTGATTTAGAAATTTTAGTTTCGGGTTGGCATTACAGTTTTCGCCAAGTTTAAAATTCTAAGAACAAATATTTTTTTGATATATTTTATAATCATCCAAACCCAAGCCACAAGTTTAACACAGTAAATAATAACCTAAAAACCAAAATTTTGTAGAAAATTAAACTTTAAAGCGACGTTTACATTTACACGGAAAAAGTCACCTGGGCGATTTTAAATAAAAATTTCGTGGACCCCTACATTTTTTGGACTAAAACATACCTGATGACATAAGAAATCAATTTCCATTTGAAAGAAAATCTTAAAAGATACACTTTTTTAGAAAGATAAAAAAACGTTTTTTTGAGTAATAGGGTGTGTCAAAAAATTCCGATTTTCGAAATCGAAAACGCTCTCTAGCTCAAAAGTTGCTCCTTATTAAAAACCGGTGGCCACTCAAAAATGAGCCAAGTCGAATAATGTTTAGAGGCAGCTCAAAGCACTCAAACTTTGAAAAATATCGGTGCCTGTTTTTCGGATAAAAAGTGATTGTATATAAAATTAAGGAAATTTAGGAGGGTTTCTTTGATAATATTTAGAAACAATACTAATTGTGAGAAACTAAAAAAAATATATCCCCCCTCCCCTTAAGTTAAAACATAAAAAAACGCTAATTATTTGAAGATTTCGCAATTTTTTTTTAATAGGGCATATTTAAAAGGACATAACTTTCTTAGGAATGATTTTTTGACCAATGTTAAATAACCACCCATTTCTAAAATATTTGTTTTTGGCTTTATATTTTTTTATTATTTTTATTTTTGGTTCTTCATGCGTAAAAATTTACCTTTAAATGCATTTATCTTTAAAACGGTTAAACCTGCGATGTTAAACCACAGAAACTTTTTTGTGTATTTTTACATAAAAAAGTATATTCCAAGCAGAAAAAATAAAAAAAGTACACCGAAAAAAGTTTTAGGCAAAAAACAGAAAATCCACCCGGTTTCGAATCGAAATTAATTTTTTTTTACTCAACTTGCGGAAAACAATTATGTCTTCTGTATAGTCATGTAGGTAACATGTATATATGCTTATATACTAATATATAATTTTGCAGATTTTTTATTTAAAACTATTTTTTATGCACTTTTAAAAACTTGCGAAAATAAAATTTTCGCGAAATTTTCAAATAATTGCCGATTTTTTCATGTTCTAACTTAAGGGGAGGGGGGATATAATTTTTTTAGTTCTTACATTTAGTATTGTTTCTAAATATTACCAAAGAAATCCTCCAACATTTCCTCAATTTTTATCGGTATCAGTTTTTATCCGAAAAACAGGTACCGATTTTTTTTTTGAGTTTGAGTGCTTTGAGCTACCTCTAAACATTAATCGATTTGGCTCATTTCGGAGTGACCACTATTTTTTTCTAAGGGGCAACTTTTAAGCCAGAGAGCGTTTTTGATTTTGAAAATCGCGAGTTTTTTGACACACCCTATAACTCAAAAAAAACGTTTTTTATCTGTCTAGAAAAGTGTATCTTTTACGATTTTCTTTCAAATGGGAATTGATTTCTTATGTCATCAGGTACGTTTTAGTGCAAAAAATGTAGGGGTCCACGAAATTTTTATTTAAAATCGCCCAGGTGAACCGTGAGCAATAGGCTTTTGTATGTTGCCAACCCAAAAGAAAAAAGAGTTATGGGCCTATAAGAACAAGCCAAATGCGTGTTATTGTGAGCAGTCATCGGCGAATTTCCAGTGCTCGCATAGGCGCCGCGTCGATTCTAGCGTTGACGCGAGGTTTTAAATATTTACATTTTTATTTCTTTTTATCTTGATTTTTTTTAATGATTCCATTTAAACGAGTTAGGTGGGAAAAAAGTTATCAATAAATAAAAATTAAAAACTTTCATATTCTTAAAAGATAAAAATCGAATATCGGTTTTTTCTTCGAAAAACACCGATATATATACATATTTATAGTTATTATGTATAGTCAATATTGTTGTGTGTAACAAATTAGTCGTCAAATGTTTCGATTTATAGGCCTCTATAAAAATTTCCCTCATAATTCGGCAAAATTATTCCGTAAGCCTATGTTTTTGTGTTTATTTTCAACATTGATGAGTCATAACTGAGTTTATTCCGTTTACTGATTATGAGCTTATAAGAGTCGCAAAATAGAAAAACTATATCTATAGATGTTTATAAACAGATATTTTAAACTCGTGAATCCTAAAAAGGTACAATAACATCATCCAAATGGTAGTCTTGTAAGTGTAATATGGTTTATAGTATATGGTTTGGAGTACCGACTAATATGGAATTATATTTATTATGTAAAAATAAATAATAATCTTTTAAAAATTGTAATTTTTAGAGCCCCCGGTTAATGAATACCAACAGTCCGGCGGTTGTTTATTATATTTTACACTGTATAGGTACTTTAGGTTTGATAATAAAGCCGAATAATGAAATGTTTTCCTTAGAAACATTAAAACCATAATAACCTTTCATATGCAATTAATATTTCATTTCAAACAAAAACAGGCTATATTTTTCTTAAGTGTTTTTCCGAGTTTTATTCTCTATAGCTCAGAGTAAATAAAGGTAGTAACAAGCCCTGAAGATACGCAATGTTTCACATTTCAAAGTATACTCTTTACAGTGGATAGTATATTGCGTTTTTCTCGATTTTCTTAAAATGTGTTTTCATGGAGCTCGTGCGCGCACTAATTTTGTATACTGTTTAAAACGCAAAATAAAATACTGCTGCCAACAGAAAAAAACTACCTCGACCTGGCTTCAGTAAAAAAGCCCGTTTTTTTCAAAAAGAAAATAAAAAAAAATTATTTCTTTTTTTTAACTAAAAGTTTAAAAAAAAATAAAAAAAAAAATTTTTTTTTTTATTTTAAAAAAATGTTATTTTTAAAAACGAAAAAGTTTTTGAAAAAAAAAATTAATTAAAAAAATATATTTAAAAATTTTCTTTTTTCAAAACGAAAACATAAAAAAAATTATTTTTTTTTACCCCCATAACTTTTTAGATTTTGGGAAAATTAATTTCAGTCATTCGGATTAGTCGTTCTTGAGTTATCGTGTCCACAAAAATCGTGACGTCGGACAGACAGACACTTTTTCAAAGTTTCTTATTTTTTCATGAAACACATTTAGTCACACACATTCAGTCAAATAACGAGAAATTCCTATGTTAAATTGCAATAAATGTATACAGTCTGATACAGGGTAGTAGTGGATAGTAACAGAACACTCCTGTTAGTTTTTGACCAGGTGATAAGCCTAAGGAGTGTCCGCTATTTTAAATTTTAGGGGTGAGTGCGGTTATCTCGCTAAATATGCATCATTTTTTAAATATTTAACAATCGAGTTATAAATATTCAAAAATGGCTATGTTGGGGGTGAAGTAATTTTTTTTTTCGATTTTTCAGCAAAATTATTCATCGGATAAAAGTGGCTATCATCAAACTTGTAGCTCTTAAAATTTTCTATAATTTTCATATATTATGCATTTCCCTAAGTATTTTGTTAAGGTTACAGTGGGCTCTGAAAGTCGCGTTGCGCCCTCTGTAACCGTACCAAAGTACTAATGAAAATTTATAATATATGAAACTTATAGAGAATTTGAAGAGCTACGAGTTTGCTTATAATATATATAATAATAATAATATAATTTGGCTGAAAAATGGAAAAACCCAGTTTCACTTCCAACATGGCTATTTTTGAATTAACTCGATTGTTATTAATATATTAAAAAATATATCCAAACAAAAATTGTTGGAAATTTCCTCCTTAACAAAATTGGTAATATGCATCTCACCCCTAAAATTTAAGATAGAAAAGCTAATAGGAGTATTCTGTTACCATCCACTACTACCTTTTAAAATATCATCCCGTGTACATTTATTAGAATTTAACATAGGAATTTCTCGTTATTTGATTGGATTAAATGTGTTTCATGAAAAATAAGAAACTTTTAAAAAGTGTCTGTCCGTCCGTCTGTCAGTGCGATGTCACGATTTTTGTGGACACGGTAACTCAGGAACGAATAATCCGATTTACTGAAATTAATTCTCACAAAATAAAAAAGTTATGGGGGACAACACTTTAAAAAAAAATTGAAAAAACTATGTTTTTCGAAAAAATTTTTTTTTATAATGTTTTCGTTTTGAAAAAAGAAAATGTTTAAATATTTTTTTTTAATTAAAAAGTTTTTCGTTTTTAAAAATGATATTTTTTTTTAAATTAAAAAAAAATCTTTTTTTTTTTCAAATTTTTTCATACTATTCGTTAAAAAAAAGAAATAAAAAAAAATTATTTTTTTTTATTTTATTTTTGAAAAAAAATTACATGATTTTTTTTAATGAAGCTATGTTACATGACTGTACTAATTTGTATCTAACAATGTTTTGTCTAGGACGTTTTTTGGCCACTTTGGGAAATTCGAAACTACCGTATAATACTATTCTAGCGCTTACGCGCTGTGAATAGTATAATAAAGGTAGTTATAATATAGCGTATACATGGCCGTTTTCCCGCGAACAAAAGTAATAACCCTGCCATAAACTGAATAACATAAAAACATAGCAGGAATAAACTTCCAAGATATGGAATCATAATCTCTTTAAGCTTTTCTATAAATTTTCTCTTACAAAAATTAAAAAAAAAAATCCTTAAATATAAAATAATTAAAAAAAGCTTATAATCGACTTCACGTTAATATATCTATAGTGAGTTAGAACATACCAAAATCTTTGAGAAAATTGACAATACAGACATACTATCCATGAAAACAGATAGGATTGCTATAGTCTATGATTTCAGGCAACCGGCAAAGGCTGAAATACCTAGCCGGGATGCATGGAAAGATGGACTATACCCTAAACTATTAAAAGGTGAAACCTGGTACACAGATGGATCCAAAATGAAGGAAAGGACGGGAGCAGGAATCCATGGACCGGGCAAAGAAATTAGCTTAAACCTGGGAACCAAGGCAACCGTTTTCCAAGCGGAAATCTATGCGATTTATGTCTGCGCACAAGAAATGGTATCGGAGTCCTACACGGGTAGGACAGTAAATATCATTTCAGACAGCCAGGCAGCAATAAAGGCATTAGATTCATATGCCTTTAGCTCGGAACTGGTATATGAATGCCACAGCGAGCTATGTAAACTGGCTGAACATAACAAAGTAAATTTTATATGGGTACCAGGACATCAAGGAATAGATGGTAATGAGAAGGCAGACGAGCTGGCAAGAAAGGGGAGTGAAGCCGTACTCACAGGACCAGAACCGTGCTGTGGGGTATCTTATTCCACTGCCAGACACGAGGTCAGGAAAATGTTGAGGAATGAACACCAGCAACATTGGCTAGATGCACCTAAAATGAGACACTCTAAACTCTTTCTAGGAGGGCCAACCAAGAAAAGAACCAGCTTACTTCTAGGCATGTCCAGAAGTCAACTGAGAGCAATAACGGGTATAATAACTGGGCACTGCTTACTGAATAAGCACCGACACCAAATGGGACAGACTACGAGCCCCGTGTGCAGGAGATGTGGGGAAGGGGACGAAGAGCCCTACCACCTTATATGTGAATGTCCATCCCTAATAGGGCTAAGATGGAGGTACTTTGGGAACGACTCGCTGGAACCAAACGAGATCATGAACACTCCCCTGAAACCGTACCTGGACTTTATAAAAGAAACAGGGATGTTATGAGGAGATCTGTGCGGTTAACACAAAGGTCCCTAGGGACCAGGTGTTGAGGGCAGTGAACCCCGCACTGAACAAACTAAACTAACTAATATATCTATTATAGCGAAACCGCGGTCACACTAATTGTTTTCAACAATAAAATTAACGTGAAGTCGATTATAAGCTTTTTTTTAATTTTTTTTAATTATTTTATAATAAACCACTTCACTATAAGAAGTTTAGACGTTCAGAACCATGAATGAATTTTCAAACTGGATAATCCTTAAATATTTAAGCTGCACTGGAAAAACTATTTCAGATATTCTCCAAGCTATATAAAGGGGAAAATTTGAGAAAAATCTTTCTTAAAGTTTGATTTTGAGGGAAACGGATGTACCTACACACTGGTCTGGAAACAATTTTTGCTCATCATTCATATAATCCAAGTTTTTTTTCATAATTTAATTATTTAGAGGTTTGCAATATTTTTAAGTACAAATTTAAACAAATCTATCGATGGGTTTTTGAGAAAAAACGATTTTTATTTGGTTTGACAAAAAATATGAGAATTAAATATCATTTATATCAGATTTTACGTCAAAAAGTGAGAAAAAAAGTTTTTATTAACGTTTCTGTTAAATCGCTTCTTAGGGGATCTAAAACACGTTTAAGGGGCATTTTTAGAATATTATTCACTTCATAACTCAGAAACGGTTTAACTTATTGACTTAAAATTTTTACTGTAGTATGCAATAAATAATATTATTTTATGACGTAAAAAAATAAATCTTTAACCAGGGGCGGACAGTTTTACAGATAAATTAAGAGGCACCCATTACCTACGCCCCTGGTAAAAAGTTAATTTTAAAAATACTTTTTAGATGTTTACATTTATTGGTTTTATACTACACTGGAAAAACTTCATGTCAATAAGTTAAACCATTTCTGAGATATGAAATGATAAATATTCTAAAAATGCATTTTAAAAGTACGCTAGCTCTCTTAAAAAGGGATTTAGCTCAAACGTCCATAAAAACATTTTTCTCATTTTTTGACGTAAAATATGAATATCTGAAATAATTTTTAAATATCTCATTTTTTTTTATTAAAAAATGAAAATAGTTTTTCACAAAAGCGCACTGATAGTTTTTTTTTTCTTTTTAATTTGGTCTTGAAAAGGTATCGGAGCCCTAAATATTGTTATGAATAAAAAACTTGGGTTATATGAAAGCTGAGCTAAAAATTGTTTCAAGACCAGTGTTCCTCGCGGGCCAGACGATTCATTTATTATTTTTAGTAAAATAACCAACGAAATCCACTTTTAGAACCCTTCAGTAACTCCAGGTTTGTAGGGGGCGACGGTGGCTCAGTCGTGAACGCCTCGATCTAGTATTCGAGAGGCCGGGGTTCAATCCTCGGTTGTGGAACAACTTCTTCACAGTAATAAAATACCGTCGTTTCCCCACCACGTTGGCTTGTGCTGCACACAGTACAGAAAAAGGTTTTTGCAGTGGATAATGCCGCACTAGCACTCGGACCTGTGATACTACCCGGGCGCACCGAAAGGGAGCAGCAAGGTAGCTGTCAGGTCTGTTGGCCGAGCTCACTTTAGGGACTTTCAAGCAACCAGGATCTGTACTAAGGCTGCAAGCGAAAATGATCCTTAAGCAGTTTGGCGCCGGTCCAAGTGCACTGGCAGCCAATAAACTTAAGGATCAAAGCCGCTCACTTAGCCAAAAAAGCCGACAAAACGAGGTTCGGATTCCTCGCTAAACTGTAGGTCCCGGGGTACAACAACAAAAATCCTCGTTAGAGTAGAAAAACTAGTAACACAGGGGTAGGCAAAAAGGACCAATGTGGTCTAGTTGCCAGGCTTGACCTCCCCACCATTACTACAACTCCAGGTTGTAAAAAAAAACATAACAAAAAATACCAGAAAAATAATGCTGGTGCCTTCGCCATACTTGTAAATATCAAATAAAACCAGCAATTTGATTGTAAAACGCTTTTTATATTTTTTCTATTTTGCGACTCTTATAAGCTCATAATCACACGCATTTTGCGTGTTCTTATAGTAGAGGTCTCTACTTTTTTTTTCTTTTGGGTTGACAAAAGCCTATCGTTTGACGTTTTCCGTGCAAATGTCAATGTCGCTTTAAAGTTTAATTTTCCATAAAATTTTTTGTTTAGGTTATTTTTTACTGTGTTAAAATTGTGGCCTGGTTACTTGCAGTGAAAAATAGAAGACATGACTATAAAATATATCAAAATAATATTTGTTTTTAAAATTTTAAACATGGCGAAAACTGCAATGCCAACCCGAAACAAAAATCCCTAAATCAGTCATCAATTTAAATGTAAGTTTTTTAAAATTTTAGAGCAAAATATAAAAAATTGTATAAAGCACTCGTTTCTTAACACGTTTTTTTTTTAATCAATTTATTTTACTCAAAATTGATATTTGGGAGATTTTGGGGTCGCTGAAACTGAACATGACGATAAAAATAAAAAAATCAAAATGACGGATTCGATATGGCGTCGAAATTTGAAAGAAAGTAATTTATTTTACTGAAAATTGGTATCTGGGGGTTTTGATGTCGCTGAGTCTGGATCTGGCATTAGAAAATTGAAATTAAAAATGGCGCATCCAATATGACATCGAAATTTAAATAAAGAACCTATATTTTTTGCTGTTATTACTAATTAAAATTTCGGTATTATTTAACGATTGTTATTTTACTGACTACTTTACATACTTTAAAATAACACAACTGAACAACAACTTAAAGTATACCATACTATAACTGTTATAGACTTTACCAAATGTTACAGTATTTTTTACTAAAACATGCTAGAATTAATATACACACGTTGCTTAGGGTTCAAAATATACCAGCACGTTGTGTTGTGTTAATATGACAGGATACTATATAAAATACTTACACTGTAATATTCAATATCACAAATAAAGTATTAAATACCAAATGTCGCGATATAAATAAAAAAAAATATTTTAAATTAACATTCAGTAGATATTAAGACTAAAATGACATTTTCTTAGTGTTTGTTCAATTTTTTAGCTATGACTCATCTTTTGTCATCTTTTTTAATTTTTTTTTTATAAATACACTGCCGTGCACGGTGTTATAGGGTGGGGACAGCTGTCCGACAGCCGTCTTCGCTCGCTTCTCAGCAGTGTTAAATTAATGCTACGCTCATGAACGTATAAACAGCTCGCTAACTTACGAGGTCTAGTCATGATAAATGGACCACACTGTACATTCAATATCAAGTAGAAACTTAGAGAAAGAATCTGTTTCCAGAAAAAAAAGTTTCGTTATTTCAAAACTATGGTAAATGAAAAGCAGTGTATCAAATTTGATACATTGATTGGGAATATGTGTCAATATTGCGTTCGATCAGCTGGATATAAATGGGCAAAGTTAAAAACTATTGACATTTTGATATCAATTTATTCAGTATATTGCGAATCCAACAGTTTACGCTATGATACAAGGGAAGAATATGAAACAGTTTTATTAGCTCGCATTTTTCATAAACTTGTTAAAGTTTTGAAGAACTTTTAACTGTGCTATAGAATTTATCTGTAGGTTATTTTTATAAAACAAAATAAAATTTTGATAAAAGTATCACAATTTGTACAGGAATTTGTATATTATGAAATTAGCTTGCGTTTATTTCAGAATTTAAAATTAAATTTCAGAATATATAAATTGAAATTCAGATTTTTAAAATAAATTTCAGAAAATATAAATTGTAATTCAGATTTGTTGTCATGATCCGCATATTATATATGGTGTTAAAACTTTTAAAATAATATTGCTTTAATCATAGAGCAAATACATTCTACCTTCACGAGATTCGCTTTGGCAAAGTCCGGTTTGTTCTACATTAGATCGGACCCTTTTCGGTGGTATAACTTAAAAGTTGACTCATATTTTTAATTGTATAAACAAATATAATTTATGGTTAAAATGATCGTTTCAGATATCAGGAATAGTAATTAGCTTACAAACTGTCGGTGTCTTTGGAAATATTTTGCGCTAAAAGCCTTGTCAAATAAATTTAAACTATTGACATACTTATCATTTTGGAAACCCTATATAAACTCATGAAAAAAATCAGAGATTATTCAGTATTACTTAGATCTAAGTAATACTGAATAATCTCTCTATATAGTGTCTCCATGTCAATTTCAAAAATTAAAATGTAGTTTCTGTGAGAAATAATTTTGAGAATTATTCTTGAATTAAAAATAGTTTTTTAAAACTTAAAAAAAAAATTGAGACGTAATATCAGACTTAAAAATAATATTGGACACTTATAAATATTGTTAGTATGAACACTGATAGAAATTTTGACGAATATTATGATCTTTGAAAAATATTCTGTAAACTTATTTAAATGACTTATAGAACCAGTTATAATATTTACACTAAGAAAAATGTGGGCAATAAATTGGGCTTTGAAAACGATTGTGAATTGTTGGGATTTCAAACATAGAATGTTTTAATTTAGAAGTATTTAATGGAAAACTCATATATATTATGGAAATTAGAATTTAGGGGCTTTGCATAGAAATTGGACTTAGAAGTAAGAATTGATCTTTCATATTCTTGAAGAATTTATTCACATTTATTTAATAAACTATTCTTAAGTTAAGAAGCAATCCTTTTAATCTGTTTCCAAAGCGCCGCCTCACTAGAATACCCGCTCCTGAATAAAGTGATACGTGGTTAAGTATATTCTCCGCTCGGGTATACTACTACTAATAAGATAGAAGATTGGATGGCCAACCTAACTGAGTAAGTTATAGTAAAAGTTATAATCTCTGCTCGGCTATAACCTACTTTATAACATTGGTAGAAAAATATTTATTAGTAAAAAAACCACAACATTGTTAAATATATTTCAGAAAGAATAAATTGTAGTTCAGATTTGAAAGTTATATTTCACAAAGCGTAAGTTAAAATTCATATTTGTAAAATGTTTTTCAGAAAGCATAATTTAAATTTCAGAAAGTGTAAATTTTATTTCAGAAATTATAACTTTAAATTATTATTACAGAGTAAACTGTTTTTCAGAAAGTGTAAATTAAATTTCAGAAATATTTATCTATGGAGAAACATAAAATAAAATAAAACTTCCCAAACAATATTTATATGTTTGTTAGGATAAAAAGTTTCTTTTACTGAAAAAAATTATTTGTGTGCAGTACCCGGCGTATTTCCAGTTATAGTCCAGTCTTCAGGTTTTAGAGGCGTTAGCTGGAAATAATTCAGGAAGTTTTGATTTTCGGCTTATTAGGCAGGGTTTAAGGCGGCAAATAAAAAAAAACAATTTTGCGACGTTGAACTCGATTTGGAACTGTCATTTTTTTAATGTATTTTTTACAAAAAAACGGATTTTTCAAAATATCTCAAGATCGGTCCATTCTAGGACAAAAAACGTTCTATATGAAAATAAAGAGGATCAAATTTACAACATTTTTTGTTTTATGGATTTATAGCCAATTCACGGCACCTTAAACGTTTGTTACACTCTAGGTTTTTAGATTTATAATTTTGTTTTTCGAAAAAACAGGATTTTTTACAACGGTTATTTTTAATCGAAAATCGGTTTACTCGCGATAATGTGACATAAATGTGAATTATTTTAAAATTCTATAAAATAAACCCAAAATCAAAACTCCCTGAATTATTTCCAGGTTAAGCCCCTTTTATTCACCTGAAGATTGGACTGTAACTGGAAATACGCCGGGTACTATTTATGTGTCCTAACTCAGTACGTTTTTGAGTAGTAAAGAAATGAATCTGCAGGAAAATACTTTTTTTTTAATTTTAATTTATTGCTGTTAAATAATTTAATACTGGATGGTGTATTTTCAGCATTAAGGAAACTTGGGTTAGGAGTACCTCAAGGGTCGGTGTTAGGTCCTCTTCTGTCCCTTTTGTTCATTAACGACCTATAACTTTTTATAACTAATGCACTCGTAACAATTTTTGTTGATGATTCCACTGGCACAGTAGCGGAAAAAACGTTAGCTGAGTTACTTATAGCAATTAAACTGGTCGTGCCACAGGTGAATGTGTGGTGTGATCGTAACAGACTAATTTTAAATAATTCAAAGACTGTTATGATTCAATATTATAATAGGAAGCAAATTATTGACTCAGCATTAACCTTTAAATTTAATAGTAGTGGAAAGTTTTTGGGCATGTTTATTGACAGCAATATGTCGTGGGATACGTACATTAATCATGTTTTTTGTAAAAAACATTTTGTGCCACCAAAAACGTTACTCCTATTAATATTAAATTTAGGTGTTTTGGTGAAGCATACTTTTTTGCTCAGTATTAAATGAAGAATCACCCAGCAGCATAAGAATTTTATTGATGCTCTTATTTGTTCCCCATTCAGTATGTCATTTTCGAAGGGCCGTAGCTCCCTTAGCGCTCATTTCCGGATCACCTTTTATAGAAACTTTTTTTCATATTTTTGGATGTAGAATCACCTCTTGAATTTTGGCATGGCAGTTACTGATCACCCTGTATAGTTATGTTTATCTTAGTTATTAAGGTTTTATTCTGTATTTAATTTATTTTTCTGTATGTGACGTACCATATTTACTTTGTATCTAGAATGGTTAATAAATAAACTATAGTGTTCCGAGCCCGCCTGCCAGTAGTGTCATCTCATAAAAATTTTTTTTTTAATTTTAAATATGGCCGCCGATAAACTCCTATATTATCTCCTAATGAAAAATGTTAATCCTTGTTTTCTTCAGTTTTATAAAATAGATAAATAAGCGTAAATCCGTAAGTCGAGACATCTTTTAACGTTGCACAATACAAAACAAAAGCAGACTAAATTAAGATGATAATTAGCTGTAGATAGAGACTGTATTAAAGTAAAACCTGTTTAAGAATCTTAATTTTCCGTTGTTAGTAAGTGATTAATTGTAGATAATTTAACGTCACATTGTGACGAAGGCAGTATCTTAAGATCTTATTTTATCCTAATTTAATTTAAAATAATGCAACGTGATTCACCTTATCACTTAATTTTTGGCATTATTAGTTAAGTTAGCAATAGTTATTTATACCGGGTAACTTTATTCTAAAAAAATAAAACTTTGGTTTTTATATATGTAATATGACCTCAACTTTTGATTTTGAAATGGAACACCCTGTATATTTTTACACATTTTGATTCAAAATTAAATTTTTAGTACAGCCATGTATCATTTGTTAATTTTTGACAGAACATGTTCTTGTATTGATGACTATTAAAGTTTATTAAAAAAATGACATGTATGTCATTTTTTTAATAAACTTTTATTTGTAGGGTCATAATGTCACGTCAGTTACAAAAAGAATGGCTGTGAAGTTAAATATATATTTTTAGCCTTCGCATTGTATATCTTCACGGCTTGTTTGTTGACTCGGATCGATTTTATTACTAGTTTTTGTTTTCGAGTCACGTCGCAACTGAAGCCAGTGCACAAGGATTTGGCAAACTTGCGTAATTTTCAAGGAGCCATTCTACAAAAAGGTTTTTTCCTGGACGTGTCTAATTTAAACTGTACGGTTATTTATTATTTTTAGCCATAAATACCGAGAGGAATTTAGATATGTATTTACTTTTTTTTTATTTTTATTATTTTTCTAAATAGAGTAGACAGTTTAACATTTCTTGTAGTCGCTACCTAAATAACTGTTGCCATTTATGGTTTAAAATTAATAAAATCTGATTCAATCTTTGTTGTGTAAAATTGTGTAAAATACCATAAAATAAATTTTTAAAAGGTGCAGACTAGTAATTAATACCAAAACCATAACTTTTAAAACTTGTTTGCCTTATACCATAAGTTATAGGAATATTAAAGTTCTCATAACTTCTAAATAAAATTACTAATTAATATAAAATTTCCACATAATTACTTAATAATTACTTAATAAAATTACTACCTAGTTTTAGCCATAAATACCGAGAGAAATTTAGCTATCTATTTACATTTTTATTTATTTTTATTTATTTTTTCTAAATAGAGTAGACAGTTTAGAATTTCTTTTAGTCGCTAGCTAAATAACTGTTACCATTTATGGTTTAAAATTAAGAAAATCTGATTAAATCTTTGTTATGTAAAATTGTGTAAAATACTATAAAATAAATTTTTAAAAGGTGCAGACTAGTAATTAATACCAAAAACAGAACTTGTTTGCCTTATACCATAAGTTATAGGAATATTAAAGCTTCTCAATAAAATTACTAATTAATATAAAAGTTCCACATAATTACTTAATAGTTACTTATTAAATTTACTACCAAGTTATATGTAAGTTATATGTAAGTTATATGTAAGTTATATGTACGAAGTTGCTGCTTCATAGTAACTTTTATTTTAAAGTTTATTTAAGGTTCCAGTGACGGTTTTGGAACTTTTTTATTATTGGAGTAATCACGTGAATATAGTTACTTATAAAAGTTGTAAAAAGAACTACAAGAGTTGTATTTAGAAAAATTTTATTGTATTATTTTATTTGTTTTTTAGGGACACAGTCTCATCGGCTATGCCGCTTACGGTTGTAATTAATAATAATAATAATAATAATAATAATAATAATAATAATAATAATAATAATAATAATTATAATGTTCATAAAAAACTAAATACTACAATTTCAGACAAAAGCCGTATTTAATTGTGTTACAGTTACAAAATAAAATAAGAGTGAATTAAATACACAGACATTAGTAAATATTTGTGATATATAATTTATTATTAAAACATATAGCTCGTCGCAGTTACTTTATTTCTTACTTTTAAATTAATGGTTATATAGCGGCTACGCAAAATACTAGTTAGATAGGTATATTAGATACATTTTATTCTTGCATTTTAATAAAAATATAGGTAGGTAAGCAAAACGAATAGGAATGTCAATCATGAATTGAAGCTTCTTGACTTTTTTAACACAAACATCTTTATCCATAAACTCCACAAAAAATCATAAAAAGAGAATATTAAGGTTTTGCGAGAAATACCTGTCAGGAGCGGAAAAAAATATAAACTCGGCACAGGATCCATCTAACTAAAAATTGGATCAAGGCAGCTATGATTAGTGTGTTAAAAAGCAAAAGTTTAAAATTATAAGAATGGCATTAAAACGGAAACCCTTATTATTTTTTCTAAGCAAAAATACCAAACGCCTGACCTACCAAGTAATTCAATTATTAATCTTTTACGTAATTATAATAAAAAACCATATTTTTTTACTTAAATTCTTCTTTCTTAATTAAGAATTCATAAAGAGTATAAAGTTTTTACTCTATGTTAGTTTTAAAGCTAAGCGTTTTATCACCGCCTCTAAAATTTCGTTAAAAAACAAATTAAATTTCAATAAGTAAAGTTTCAAATTACACAGACACACAAAAAGAAAAAAGGTCCGGATCATTGTTTTCCTATGTATTTGGAGGATCTGAATTCCAATTTAAGTTCAAAACGGCCACTCATCCTTAGTATTTTAGATTTTAAGCTTTCACGGCCTTTAAGATATAAAGAACTTTCACTTTCGGGTTTAGACCGTGTTAATGGATTTTCACTTTCCGACGTTTCGTATCTTACTACTAGAGACATCTTCAGGGATTAATCTGAAACTAAGTTTCGAATCAACTTGTGTCACTATTTATAACGAGTTGTGGTTATTCACCCGTGACGAGGTTTTTCCTATCAAAGACTTCCATATTGCAGGTAAGTGGTAACCAGTGTCCCGATTGATATTGTTAGGATGCTTGATGATTTCTATCGATTCCCGTATCTTCCTTGGCATTTTTCTGTTTTCTGTTAATATTTGTTTTGTTTCAGACAAATTGATTTTATGACCTGTTTCATGTACATGTTCGGCTACTGCCGATAAGGAAATTTGTTTCTTTCTTATATTGCGTTCATGCTCTTGAAGTCTTGTAGAAATTTTTCTCTTAGTTTCACCTATGTAAACCGTACCACAGGAGCAGGGTATTTTATATACGCCTTCTGAACTCAGGGGTATTTTGTCTTTTGTTGAAGTCAAACATTGACCTAATTTTTGGTTGGACCGAAATATAGGCTTAATATTTGACTTTTTCAAAAGTTTACCTATTTTATCCGTGATACCGCTTACATAGGGAAGTATAACTTGTGTCTGTCTGTCATTGTCACTATTGTCCTGTTGTTTGGGTCTGGGATTTCTGTATTTGTATATGGTCCTGTGGTACGGTTTACATAGGTGAAACTAAGAGAAAAATTTCTACAAGACTTCAAGAGCATGAGCGCAATATAAGAAAGAAACAAATTTCCTTATCGGCAGTAGCCGAACATGTACATGAAACAGGTCATAAAATCAATTTGTCTGAAACAAAACAAATATTAACAGAAAACAAAAAATGCCAAGGAAGATACGGGAATCGATAGAAATCATCAAGCATCCTAACAATATCAATCGGGACACTGGTTACCACTTACCTGCAATATGGAAGTCTTTGATAGGAAAAACCTCGTCACGGGTGAATAACCACAACTCGTCATAAATAGTGACACAAGTTGATTCGAAACTTAGTTTCAGATTAATCCCTGAAGATGTCTCTAAGAGTAAGAGACGAAACGTCGGAAAGTGAAAATCCATTAACACGGTCTAAACCCGAAAGTGAAAGTTCTTTATACTCATCCTTAGTTTTGGAGATAACCTCAAAAAAACCTTATTTTCAAGTACGAAAATAACTTTTTTGAGGCTATCTAATCAAATAAGATGGTATTTTGACCTTATATTTGGATTCAGTGCCCCAAAATATATAGGAATACGCCACTTGCGATGCTGACTGCACCCCCAAGATAAAAATCCTATCTGCGCCACTGGAAATAACCCATGTTTTTCTGAAGTTTTTAAACTTAAAAGGACATAATATATTTTTGATACCTAAGACAAATCAATTGTTCTTTGACGTTTTTTTTTTTTTTAGTTATGGTCGCAAAAATATTAAAGATGGGTAAAAAATGGATGGACTATATATAACTAGAAACAAATAAATTTTCAAGATTTTACATTTTCAGTTAAAGGTTTGTTTTAAGTTCACATAAGAATTACTTTAACTCAAAAACAAAAACTCGGAGAACAAACAGAACACACTTGAAGCTTGTTGGAGCTTTACTAACTTGCATGAAATTTATTTTATATTGCATGGTCGGGACTAAGACTTTATTTTACTCCCTCTTTTGCGTGACTAAACCTACTGTTTTACTCCCACATCTGTATCATGTTATCCACGATAGCTAGCTATACAGGGTGTCCTATAGTCATTATCTTGAAAACCTTAAGAGATATCAAAAATCTAAAAAGAAGGTCAATTAGATATTTTTAGTAAGCTCTCTATTTATGTAATCGATAAGGTTCTAAATCTCACCCCCTAACCCCCAGTAACCCCAATTTTAAAATCACAAATAGCAATATGGATCACGTGATGTTTGAAAGGTACTTTTATTTGATTTATATTAATTTTTAATTTTTAAAATCGGATAAGCCGTTCTGGAGATCCATTAAAATATTTTCAAAAACATAAAAAAAGTAATATTCAAAAATATCTTATAATTGAAAAATAAAGTTAGTCTAAATGTGTTATTGGCCAAATTCTAACATTTACTACATCATCATATGACATAAAATGCTCAAAATGACAACCGTTTTCAACTATGAACTGTTGTGATATTAAATTTCTTCTGCAAGCAAGCATATACCATATCCGGATTAATAGTTTCACAAGCATTAGTAATCCGTGTCTTTAAGTCCTGTAGGTAAGTTGGTAATGTTTGGTAAACTATTTCTAGCTCATAAAAAAAGCTTGGTGGCCAAGAAATTATTCTCCTGTTTCCAATCCATTTTTTTGGAAAATTATTATTGAAATGTTGAGTGACAGAATTAATAGCATGAGGGGCAGTGCTGTCTTGCTGCTATCACGTTTCTGCCTTATGGTATCAATTCCGTCATATTTCCAGGGGAATAATTTCTTGGCCACCAAGCTCTCCTAACCTAACCCCACTAGATTTTTTTATGGGGAAGGAATAGTTTACAAAACATAACCAATCGAACAAAAGGACCTAAAGACACGCATTACTAATGCTTGTGAGACTATTAATCCGGATGTGGTATATGCAGCTTGCGGAAGATATTTAATGTCACGATTTGAACAGTGTATAGTTGAAAATGTTTGTCATTTCGAGTATTTTATATCATAGATGTAGTGGATGTTAGAATTTTTTATTTTTTAAATATAGGATTTTTTTCAATATTATAATAATTATCATACTTTTTTTAATTTTTTTAAATTATTTTAATAGATATCTCCGGAATGGCTTATCCGATCTTAAAAATTACTTTTAATCAAAATAAAAATACCTTTTAAATAATGCATCACATACATGACCCATATTGCTCTTTGAGATTTTAAAGTTGGGGTTGCTGGGGGTTAGGGGGTGAGTTTTAGAACCTTACCGATTACATAAATAGGAAGCTGACTAAAAATATCTAATTGACCTTATTTTTAGATTTTTGATATTTCTTATAGTTTTCAAGATAATGCCTGTAGGAAAGTTAATGGGACACCCTGTATACTTTTTAACATAATAAAGCCAAAAAAAAATTCAAATTGTACATTTTGTTCTAATCCCCACGGCTTGAAATTAACCCCTTTAGAAAAAGCTTTATTACTGAAAAATATAATAATATTTAAAATAATTAAAATTATCTACCGAATCTTACATATTTTGAGCATATTCATCCCAAATTTTGCATAGGTCGGTCAAAAGCCAAACAAGTTATAAGGTTTTAAAAAATGGCAGGTTTTTTTTGGCCTGCTCTGTAGTAATTCAATGGAAGAGAGCATCCAATATCCCTCTTACTATTTGTGTTTAAAGAACTATTTGCTATGCGAAGTTGCAAATAAACTTAAACTATGCTTAAATTGTTTTATTGATCTATAAGATAGTCAGGAAATGCCTTTCTGAAAGCCATTTTTAGAACTTTAATAATATATTTGTTTTTAGTTAAATAATATATTAATAATAAAATTAATTTAATATTACAGACACACCTATGTGATTATATTTATTTTATTTATTATATTTATGTATATATAAATAAAAAAGTTTCCCAGCATTAGCTATTTAGGATTTTATTAAGGCTAATAAATATATAATAGCCAGATAAATGCATATGCATAGCCCCAAATATATGCCTATAAATAACACATTTATTAAACACCAAGAAATTGTATATTCATAGTAAATACATCAAACTTAATAAACAAATAAATGGTCTATTCCTAACAATGAAAAATAAGCATTAATTTTATTAAACACAATTAAAATTTTATTTGGTTTTGTCCGGAATATTTAAGGCAAATAGATTGTATATTAATTAGTCAAGTTAATTACCATAATTAAATTTTATAATTATCATTAAAAATGGTAAATATTTTGAGCCGATTAAAAAAATATATATTAAGAATAACTTATTTACCACCATTACACTTAGAAAACTGAGTTTATTTCTGGGGATTAAACTATAGTCTTGTCATCTATTTCTCTATACTTTTTAAGTGTGATGATTAAAATCACAAATATATTTTTTTCTCGGTGTTAACAAATCAGTATTGCCAACAAAAATAAAGGATAAACAAAAATGTTCGTTTCGATTTTTAAATCAAAGATAATCTTTATTAATGATGATTACCCAGAGGTTTGGAATCGGAATTGTAAATTCGCAAGTATATAATTCCCTGTAGGTTTAATTTGTTTTTATTGGCATTTGGACATATTTGGAAAATAGCAGGAAATATATTTTTTCTCGGTGTTATCAAATCAGTACTGCCAACCGAAACAAAAACCTTTTAGAGATAAAGGATAAACAAAATAATTTAGTTTCCATTTTTGAATCAAAGATAGTCTTTATTAATTATGTTTAGTAATTATTGATTACCCAGAGGTTTTAAATTGCAATTGTAAAGTATAATTAATTCTCCGTAGGTTTCATTTGTTTTTATTGGTATTTGGACGTATTTGGAAAACAACAGACCTGCAAGTCAAAACTATAACAAAGTTAAATTGGGTTTTTAATTTATGCTTGGAAAATAAAGTAAATTTTAAAACTAGACAGGATAACTGCTACCAACAAAATAACACTATCCCACAAAATGAAATTTTTGAAGCATACTTTTTTTCTGACATAACCTACCTTAAAGCATTTTTTCTCCTGATTCTGAAACTTTTTTTAGATTTGGGCTATGACCGCATAGTTTTTATTTACAGGGTGTTTTAGAAAAAAATACCTTTTTTTAAATGAACAGAATTTGCTTTTATGAATATTTTTTTTTCAAATTCTGGTCACATAAAAAAAGGATGTGCTTTTAAGACTTTGAGGGATTTTTTTTAATGTTCCATTTTTTTTACAGTAAAAAAAAAAGTTTTTTTTGGTGGAACATTTTCAAAAGATTTTTTTAACGTAATGGAAATTAAAACATTCTGTTTTTATATGGCTGTATTTTGCTTTTTAAATTTTTAACGGGGAGCTTCTAGAAGTGGCGCTACATCAATTTTATTGCGTCGTGTCGGCAGTTTTAACACCAATATGACCCACCAAAATTTTAAAATAAAAAATTTTTAGGTCTCACCCCCCAAATTTGTTTATTGTGGCAAGAGTATCATCCCTGATTATTCCATAATTTTTGAAAAAATCTCACAACAATTTTTTTTAAAGTTATATCTCTTTGTTTTTTTTTTAAATTTCTTTTAAGGCACGGCACGGCACGGTATAAAGGAATAGAAACAAACCTTAAAAAAATTCTTTCAAAATGGCGGAGCTGTGCCCTTTTAAATTCGAAAATTCACTACATTGCTTCATTTTAGGCGTAATGACAGGCACAAAATTTTTTTTTCAGTGTCGACAAAAATTATGCATATAACCCAATATGTCGCCATATAAAAACCACTATTTTTTTAAGTATATACCCCGTATATTCAGAAAAAAATATATAAATATATATATTTTTAGCTTTTTTGAAAAATAAATTCGGTTTTTATGCAATTTAATTTTATTGTTTTAAGTTTTTTTTTGTCTTTAGATAAAGTCCGATATACTGGGTGTTTCAGGATTTTTTTGGCACTTCCGGTTTCGCCGGAAATAAAAAGGGCACAGCTTCGCCACTTTGAAAGAAAAAAATATATGTTTTTTAGGTTGTCCATTTATTATTCATTTATACCAAGCCGTGTTGAAAAAAATTAAAAAAAAAATCCTTGTGCCTTAAAAAAAAAGAAAACTAAAGAGACGTAACTTTTTAAAAAATTATGAAAACAATCAGGGTTTCTTACCCCCAGTGAACAAATTTGGGGGGTGAGACCCTTTTGGTTTGGACTTTTTTGGAGATATGGAATCAGGAGAAAAATGCTTCAAGAAAGATTATGTCAGAAAAAGGTATATTTTCGTTGTGGGACAGTTTAATACTTCCTATATTGTCCTATTTAATTAATAAAACAAAACGAAAAAGAAAATTTACAAAAAAAAAATATTTTACCAAAAACATTAAGCGAGGAAGGAAAATATTATTTTTGTTAACACACTCCAACTATGTTTGTTTGTTTGTTTGTTTAACCTCGTACTATTCTACTTAATTAAGCATCCCCTAAGTCCAGGACTTGTGTGGGCTAGTAGTAGAGGGAACCACCGGCTTATACTGACTTTCGGACCAGTTTCTAGGGAGTGTCCGTTTCACTTATCGCCTTCGACAAATTTCAATTATTAATTAACTGAAAAAGGCAAATCGGCGCCAATGAGAATCGAACTCACGATAGTAAACTTGCTATGCATACGCGCTAGCCACTACGCTATGCCTCCCATAATTACTCTTAACCAGACAATATTTTATATGCTGCACTGTAAAAAGTAAACGGAATATTCAGTTACTAATGGATAGGAAATCGGAAGTTATTATCCTATACAATTGTACTTTAATTTTTGTTAAAAACACGCAATATTTCATATCCGTCCTTAAATATTAAAGTACGTGACGTTAGAACTCTAGTGTTTTTAACAAAAATTAAAGTTCATTTGCATAAGATCATAACTTCCTATCCATTTGTAACTGAATATTTAGTTACAAATGGATAGGAAGTAATGATCCTATACAAATTAACTTTAACTTTTTGTTAAAAACACCATAGTTCTAATGTCACATATTTTAATATTTAAGGACTGTTTTTAACAAAAATTAAAGTACACTTGTATAGGTTAATAACTTCCGATTTCCTATGAAATTGAAATTGAAATTTATTTATCGTGATACAATACAATCGTTTACACTTGTCAAATATAAATATAAAATATAAAAAATGTAGACAGCAAGGTCCAGTAAGTATTACAATACTAAAAAAATAAATTAAATAAATTTAAAACAGTACGAAATATAAAGACATACAATTAAAATTCTGTCGACAGGTTGAGTCTAAAAATTTCATTCGTTCTGTAACAGGCTTTTTTTAACAAGAGAGCTTTAACTTGCGTTTTAAAAGAACTTAGCGGTAGGTTTCTAACGCAAACTGGCAAAAAATTAAAAAAATTTGGGCCAAAAAAATGTGAACCGAATTTACTACTCTCAAGTCTTATTTTTGGCAATCTAATGTTGTTAGACCTTGTATTTTCAAGATTTTCGAGCACTCCCAAAAATCAACGTTCTTTTGGAAAAGTGTTTTTTTTTTTGATTTGGCTTTTCTTTTCTAGTGCAAATTCGTCTCTAGCGCCATATAGTCTGGTTAAGAGTAATTCACGTTCTCTTATGTTTTGTAGACCTGTGTAATCTACCTAGATAAATTCCAGTATTGACAAAATTCAAAGAGGTCCTAAGTCATAAGTCCTTTTGTTTGGACTTGAACAACACGGGTAGAAGGACTGCTGTAAATTAAGTAAAATCGACAATTTAATAAAACTCCTCTTATATTCAAGCTAATAACAATGGTCCACAAAAAAAAAACATATATTTCAATTTTGTCTGAAATATCATTTTCGATGTACTTTTTGATGCTGAACACGAATTTGACCTTTGTTGAATCTGGTTCGGGATTCTGAGATAAATGCTATTGCTTTTTTGGAAAAAATAAATAAATATCGTTGCTTTCAGCCCTAAAACAAGGTAGGTAAATGGAACGTTCCGGTTTAGATTTTTAAATCAAATAGATAATATTTATTAATGACGATAGTCCGGAGATTCTGGAGCGCAACCATAAATTCCAATGTACCTGCACGAATAGTAGAAGTTTATCAGTAGACATCGGATTTTACGAGTCGTGACGTCAAAATGCATAGCCTGGTACAATAAGTTAACAAATTCATATTAATTTTATAAAAATGTTTAATATGTTACCAAACTACTACATTACCAAATAAAATTACATAAATATTATGAAAATCCCGTAACCTTTAATTTAAGTAAAAGAAAATTTAAAAATATAACAATTCTGAAAATTAAGATTTAGTTGGGCTCTTTAATAATCCAAATTTAATTTAATAGTATTGTGGCATGGTGGCTGGGTATTATTTTTAACAAGTTAAAAAAAAAATCTGCCTTGGCCAGTTTTTTATTCGCAATAAAAGGTCACGTGACGTTTATATAATTAAAATTAATTTTGTATTTTTTTAATTACTTTAAATATTAAATTGTCCTTCCTACTCATCTCCTTTATGGCTTTTTTATTCACACGTCTTAAAATATTAGTTTTTCTTTAAGTTAAGTCTTTTTTACAAAATTTGCAGGGTAAAATAATGCCGTCGAACTCCAGTTCTGGATAATCTTTAATCCACGATTTAACCGTAGTAAGTAATGGCTTTAAGAACATTTTATTTAGGGATTTAACTAATGAAATGAACGGTGACAAATGAATATTAGATTATGCCCAATATATATATATACTGGTCTATAGGCCTATAGACCGGTATATTAAAAACGAAAAAGAGCAAAAAAATAAATTAATTCGTATTACTAAGTCAAACTAAATGACTCATTTTACTTGCAATAAAAACCTTGTTTTCACATGCGTGTGATTCTAACCAATAAAATAACGTACATGGTACACGCTTGATCTTGCATCTCACTTATTTCGTCGCACGCATATGGAAACAAGTTTGGAACTTTTAGATCTCTGCAAAGTACATGCTTATAATGAGTTCAAATAGATTTCACCTTCCCGTCACCTCTTCACAAATTAAATAAAACACAAAAAGATTTCGTCGGTAGTTTGTTTTTTCTACAAACACTATATGTTTTAGTTGTGTAATTCTGTATTTTATTTATATTTTATTTATAATATGAAAAACAAAAGATTTGAGTTAAAATAATAATTTCTAAGAAATTTTTAAAAACATTTTTCACAAGTTATAAACGTCACGTGAGCTGTTATTGCTAATAGAAAAGCATTGACCAGGCAGATTTTTTTAATTTGATAAAAGTAATACCCAGTAACCATGTTACAATACTATTAAATAAAATTTGGATTATTTAAAAGACCTACTAAATCATAATTTTCGGATCTGTTACGTTTTTTTTTTTTACTTTTACTTAAATAAAAACGTTTGGGGATTTTTATAATATTTATATACTTTTCTTTGTAAATTTAATAGTTTGATAGCTTATAAAACATTTTTATAAAATTATTATTAATTTTTTGTACCCGGCTATCGATTTTGACGTCAAGACTCGGTAAAATACGATCTCTATTTATCAGTAACAGGATATAATATGTAATATGTATATTGTAAGTGATTATAATAGGTACGACAAAATTTGCATTAAATTTATATTTTCAACCCCATTTTATTATTTGTAAGTAAAAAAGTTCTGATTTATTTGAACCGAGTGACTTATGCGCTTCTTCTACAAAACTGATTTTAATCAGAATTGGCTGTTTTAGTTCTCGGCATTCTGATCCCCTCAGAATGCCGAGGACACAAATCTCAAAAATCAATATTTTAGGAGCTAGAGCACTTTAAAAATATCGAAAACATCGGTGCACCGGTTTTATAAAAAAATCGTTTCAGTCGGTATTTTGGATATGTCATAGTTCATGACTTTCTGATCAAACGTGTTTTAGGGCACAAGTCGCAAAATTAAATAGTTTATGTGCTAAGGAACTGAGCTAGCTCGTCCAGTATTCTTTTTGCAGATTTTTGAAAACAATATGGTGCACCGAGCTTTTTCACATTCGTTTTTGGCACATAAAAATACGTAATACGTTAATAGTTATATACATTATTTTTTTCGTGGGCCTCTGCATTGATAAAATTTTATACCGAAAACCAAGATCTTTTTGACATAAGTATAAATGCCAATAGATTTAGTTTTGTTTTTTTGGGTACTTCAACAATAATTTGGAAAACAGCGGAGATGCAAGTGAAAACTAAAACAAACTTAAATTGAGTTTTTAATTCAATTAGGATGTAATTACTGTGGTAAAATAATTTTAAAACTTAAACTCCACTTTAACATTATATTGATTTACCAATAGCGCAAAAAGTTATAACAAAAGATACAATTAAATCGGTATTTGTATAAATGAGTTAACTCCACAAGATGAAGCAGACAAAACGAAAAAAGCTATATAGCTTTAAAACTAAAGGAGCTACAAAGTTTTTTCCTTCTATCTTTATTTTTTTTAGCCCTCTATAATGATTTTGTTTTTGGGGAGATTTTTTTTAAATTCGTTTAGAATTTCGAATTTATTCCACGATTTACAATTCTTTTTTAAATCTTTAGCCCCCTATTATAGGATAATCCTGCCTCACTAAACTTAAAAACAGTAACTCTATTTGTAGCATAGCACTCTGAAAATCGGTACTAAACGTTTTTGCATATATGAAACCCCAAGAAGATTTAATAAACCACGGTGGGCTTTAAGCTTACGGAGATGAAAAAATCGAACACACCATAACTGGCAATGGGATATTGTTTCTAATGCTTTCAGAATTACATGTTCGTTGAGAACAAAATCGTAGGTGTAGCCGTTTTTTATTCCATCAAAAATTAGTATATTAGTATATATGTGACCCAAAAAAATTTCGAATTAAAAAGTTTGGAGGTCTCACCCCTTAAATTTGTTTATTGGGGGTAAGAGTTTCATACCTTATTTTTTTCAAAATTTTTGAAAAAATCTAGAGGTCGCTCACAGCCATTTTTTAAAAAATATGTTTACTAAGCTTTTTTTATTTTTTTTAAGGCCCAAGGATTTTTTATTTAAATCTTTTTAACACGAAACGGTATAAAGGGATAGTAAATTGCTAACCTCAAAAAAAATCTGAATTTTTCTTTCAAAATGGGGGAGCTGTGTCCTTTAAAGTTTGAAAATTCACTACATTGCTTGATTTTAGGTCTAAAAAAAATAATATACACATTTTTTAACATTTTTAAAAGATAAATTCGGTTTTTATTACTTATTATTTTTTTGCCTAAAAACCGAATTTATCTCTCAAAAGTTTTAAAAAATGTATATATTATTTTTTCTGGATTTTCTTTATATCCGATTAAAAAAATATAGTTTTTTTATGTGAGGACATATTGGGCTACACGCACAATGTTTGAAGACAATGAAAAACATTTTTTTGTGCCTGTAATTAGACCTAAAATCAAGCAATGTAGTGAATTTTCAAACATTAAAGGGCACAGCTCGATCATTTTGAAAGAAAAATTCAGATTTTTTTTGAGGTTAGCAATTTACTATCCCTTTATACCGTTTCGTGATAAAAAGATTTAAATAAAAAATCCTTGGGCCTTAAAAAAAATAAAAAAAGCTAACCAAACATATTTTTTGAAAAATGGCTGTGAGCGACCTCTAGATTTTTTCAAAAATTTCGAAAAAAATTAGGTATGAAACTCTTACCCCAATAAACAAATTTAAGGGGTGAGACCTCCAAACTTTTTAATTTGAAATTTTTTTGGGTCACATAGATATATACTAACATACTAATCTTTTATGGAATAAAAAACGGCTACACCTACGATTTTGTTCTCAACGAACATGTAATTCTGAAAGCATTAGAAACAATATCCCGTTGTCAGTTCGATTTTTTCATCTCCGTAAGCTTAAAGCCCACCGTGAAACATTCACTGATTATTCCAGTTACCAGAACTATAACAACGTTAAGTATTACTGTAACAACCAGTGAATATTTACTAAACTTATGTGGAGTTCCATATATTCAAAATCGTTTAGTATACACTACAGTTACCGATTCTCAGTGCAACGTTTTCACGTCAACTCTGATGTAATATTTTGAAAACGCAATTTCAATGGGCTATGGCCTAGAACTGAGCTAGCTCGTCCAGTAATTGTACCTATTTATTTATATATATTTTCTTATAATGTATTGATTATATTGTATTACTGTGTCTGTAGAGGCAAGTTGTTATGTTTCAACCAGTTTTATTTATTTATTTAAATAAAGTTATATATTATTGCAGATTTTTGAAAACAATATGGTGCACCGAGCTTTTTCACTAACACATTCGTTTTCAGCACATAAAAATACGTAATACGTTAATAGTTATATGCATTATTTTCTTCGTGGGCCTGTGCATTGATAAAATTTTATACCGAAAACCAAGATCTTTTTGACATAAGTATCTACATCTATAAATGCCAATAGATTTAGTTTTGTTTTTGTGGGTACTTCAACAATAATTTGGGAAACAGCGGAGATGCAAGTGAAAACTAAAACAAACTTAAATTAAGTTTTTAATTCAATTAGGATGTAATTACTTTAGTAAAATAATTTTAAAACTTAAACTCCACTTTAAAATTCTATTGGTTTACCAATAGCGCATAAGTTATAACAAAAGAAACAATTAAATCGGTATTTGTATAAATGAGTTAACTCCACAAGTTGAAGCAGTCAAAACGAAAAAAGCTGTATAGCTTTAAAACTAAAGGAGCTACAAAGTTTTTCCTTCTATTTTTATTTTTTTAGCCCTCTATAATAATTTGGTTTTTGGGGAGATTTTTTTTTAAATTCGGTACGTTTCGTCTTTTTAATAAAAGCATTTATTCCACGATTTTTTTTAAATCTTTAGCCCCCTATACTGCCCTCTACGCTAGAAAGCCGTAACTCCAATTTTTGTGGATTTTTAATTAACCTTACACTTAGTTGTGCATTTCCATGGGCTATTGATTGAACCAATCGAATTTGAGTAAATAGTTTTATTTATGCAGTTATAACTATATATATAAACTTACGAAAATTGCAGTATCTCCAAAATAGGAAACTGTTACAAAGCTAAAAAGCAGTAACTCCAAATAGGTTTTTTGTTATGAAAGAAAATATTAGTGGCATATTGAACAGACAGTTTTTTTACCTAATAAAATTAGAAGAAAATTAGAAGAATGTAAAGCATTAATAAAACAGTTTCTTTTTGCATTATTATCGCTTTTGTGTGACGCTAGGTTTTCCGGAAATAGCCAAAAAAACTTCTGCCAGCAAAATAGTACTTTCCCCTGTAAGTCTTTGTTCATTAAAACAATTATTTTGGAAAACAAAAAAAATGAATTTTTTTTTTTTTTAATTTTTTTTTTTTTAATTTTTTTTTCTTCAGTTTAAAAAAAATAAAAATGTTTCTTTTTACAAAAAAAGTTTCTTTTTTCGAAAAAGTAAAATAAAAATTATTTTATTATTATAAATGTGTTTGAAAAAACTTGTTTTTTACCCCGTTTTACTCCCTTACCCCACACCGAATTTTATCAAAAACAATCCCAGCCCACAACTTTGGGTATCAACCTATGGTCCCAATTTGAAGTCTTTAGCTCAAAGCGTTATCGGGTTATCGTGGTCAGAAATTTTTGGACAGACACACAGACAGACCCACAGACAGACCGAGACACAGCATTTTTTTACGGAAATCATCTTTTTTGGATATAAAACGTCGACAAACGTAAAAAAAAAAGAAATACAAATTTTTCAATTTTGTTTTACTCCTTGGGGAAAGTAAAATTTATTTTTAAAAGGAAATTTAAAAGTATATATTTTTTTATTTTGGGTTGTTTTCTCTTTATCTTGTTACATACTGCTTTTTAGTTTAGCATTCCTAAAAATGTTGACTACGATATACTATACTAAAAAGCAGTAAGTGCCATTTCTTTATTTAAATGAATAATTAATGATTGAGTACTTGTGTTATAATAAAGGTACTTTAAAAATAAAGTTATACGCCCACTTTCTCGATCCTAGCCACAAGGGAGTGGCTAAGACAACTGTTTTTATTAAATATGGAGTTACTGCTATTTAGGGTGGTAGGGCAGTATACTACCTCGCTAAACTTAAAAGCAATAACTCCATTTGTCGCATAGCACTGATTATTCCAGTTACCAGAACTATAGCAACGTTTTCACGTCAGCTCTGATGTAATATTTTGAAAACGCTGCTACTGACAAATGAAGTTTCTGCTTTCTAATTTAGTGAGGCAGTATAACTCTTGTTTTTGGAGGGATTCTTTTCAATTTCAATGGGCTATGTGTCCTTTCCTAAAAATTTGAATTTTAACGTAACATACGTACAGATGGACGGGCATTTTGAAAAGTTGTTTAGAGTGTATATAACGAATTTTGGTAAAAATTTTTTTTTGACATAAATTGGGACATTTTTTATTTTTTTGGTCCGAAGTAAGCGTATAATACAGCTGTGCTAGCATGCTGTAAAACTGAAAGCAGTATAACAAGTAATTTTAATTAAAAACTGGGAACGACCTCAAATATTTATAAAAAAGTACCAACAAACGCACTGAAAATTTTTGAAAATTTAAGTACATAACTCTTATTTTAATAAACTAGATTATTTCAAAAAATAATTTTGGTCCTTTATTGTAACTCTTATTTTAATAAACTAGATTATTTCAAAAAATAATTTTGGTCCTTTATTATTCTTTTTTATATACTTATTTGTATTCTTTTATTCAAATTACTCATATTATTTTAAATAAATAATATTTGTTATTCTATTTTATATATATATTTTTATCTCTGTGTTGTTCTGTGTGTTTTTTTTTGTCGTTATTTAAATATATTTAGTTACACATCATCTCTACATCACTTTATGTTAAAATGTGATGCAATAGCTTTACAGTGTATTTTATTTTAATGTACTTTACCGCTGTATTTTATTTTTAACAGTGTATGTTTGAATTAATCTGTAGCAGGAGAGTACTGTCAGTCAAAACTGATTTTACCGTATAGTAGTGGGTGGCGTTTTTTAAATGTTAGTTTATATTTTTCTTTCTGTTTTTATCTGGTCTATATTTGACTATATGTTACCATTCAAAAAGTCTATGACTAAAATGCCTTTTACGCTTTAAGTAAGTACATGTATTAATTTTATTTGGGAAAGTTTCGTGTATATATGTATTTATATATGTGAGATGTGTACTATTTACATTTATTTTTAAGTGTACTTATTAGGTAATTTTCCTATTTTAGTCAACCCTGAGGATGTTTACAAAGAATAAACGAAACTGTCGGTTTAGTTAACAAAGTTTTTGGCGTTGTTTTCTTTTTGGCCTATATCCCACAACTCAACCAATTTTAAAACAAGTAATACTAATTATTAACTAATTACACTAGGCAACACGGTTTCTTGCCCTGATTGGAGTCATATGTTTTTTAACTAATTTTGGGTCGCTGAAACCGAATCTGGCCTCAGAATAATCCTATTACCTAAGTTTTCTGAGAAAAATGAGATAAAAATGTTAAAAAATCATTATTTTATCCCTCTTTTGTTCTAAAATCATGGGAGATAAAAATATTCCAAGGACAAATTTAGATTCGGCGACTTAATATTAGTTAAAAAATACCAAACTTAAAACATGGAAACTTTAAATTTACAGGTATAATAAATAGGGATATTATGAAAAAAAAATATTAAAAAAAAATGGATAATGTGAAAAACTAAGTAGGGTGCATAAGGGGACAAGCTTATCGCCACGTACTCATGCTAAAAATTGTCAAAAATCATTACTAGGGGGTCAAAAATGAACTAAAAAAATTTTACGTAATATGGTTCTTATGTAATAAAGTAACATTTTTATTAAAAAAAAAAAAACAAACAAAAATATACAATATTTTGTTTTATAAATTATTTTTAAATTGAGATAATTGCCTATACTAAAATTTAAAAAATAAGACGTGCTGGATTTTTTTAAGGTCAAATTTGGATTCTGCGCCTTTAAGTTGATAAGAAAATATATTTTTTGGGCTTGGGAAAAAAGTTTACACTGTGTACTTTAATTTTTTTTCTTTTTCATTTATTTACTTTTTACGAACAAACTAAGCAAAATAAAAAAATATTTGTGTGAATATTTTTGTAGAGAATTTTATAATCTACAAATTAAGTCCTATAAAATTTATATACAGATTTGATAGTTTTGCCACAAAAGAGCAATTAAGTAAACTCTGCACTTTCATTTTAAGCTTTTTATTTTTTTTTTCGCGTACTTACTCTGACAGTAGGTCCTTGGCATATATATTTTTTAGTTTCTCGTATTTTTTTAATATACCCTAAAATTTTCAAAATCCAACTCTCTTTTGTAAGATTTAAAAAAAACGTAATTATTTCCTGGACTTATATCTTAAAAATTTTAGGTGTTGAAATTTTTCTAAGGCCAGATTCGATTTCTACGCCCTCAAATTAGTAAGAAAAAGTTGCTTTCTGATCGGGGCAAAAAAAAAAGTTGAGATTTGTTGCCTAGTGTTATATGCATAAATATAAATAAATAAAAAAGGTTTTTGTGACAAGGATTAAACATAATTCGTCATCCACTTAAAAGTTTTTCAGTAGAGACTACATTAAATAGTTCCGCAACTATATTTAAAATAATTATTTTAAATGAAGCGTCGTCGTTATTAAAAGTTTGTTAGCTTTATTTTCATTAAAAGCCTAAAACTCCGCTTTACATTAATGAAATGAAAACAGCTAGTCAGATATTACAATTTACGTTGAAAAGTAAATACAAAGAAAATTAAATAAGACAATTGCAGATGATATAATTCGTACGAAAGAACATTTTTTTTATTTCTCGGTTTTATTTAACTTGAAGGTTTTATTAAAAGTATAAAATTACTACTGCTAAAATCTTATAATATTAATAAATTAATATTTTAATAATTTTGTTTAAAATAAAAAAATTTTTTCCTTGCTACAGAGTTAGTCAAGATACACTGCAAAAAATAAATATGTAAGTTACCTGTTATTGTGTGATCTTGATTTTATGTAGTTACATGTAATATTTAAGAGCTAGATTTAACATGTTATTTTAAAATTTTATGTAAATACTACTCAAAATTTGACATATAAATTACAAGGAAAATTATATTTAGGTATTCCTAAAAAATGTAAAATTACACAGAACTGTAATATTACATATAAAATTTTAACATTACATATAAAATTTAAAAATTACATATAAATTTTTAAATTACATATAAAATTTTAAAATTACACATAAAATTGTAAAATTACAAATAAAATTGTAAAATTACATATAAAATTGTAAATTACATATTAATTTGTAAAATTACATATAAAAATTGTAATATAAAAATAAAATTTTACAAATTACATCATAAAATCTTGTTAATTTTGCATGTACCTGCATGGAATCACATTTACATGTAGAATCACCGTTAAATTACATACTTATTTTTTTAGTCTAACAGTAAAACTAACAAAATAGTAATTTACAGGTTAACTCGGAAAATAGTACTTTTCCCGGATCATTTATAGGTCTAGTAAAAGTACCGTTTTCCGGGAGACATGTATACTAATTTATTCGAAACTGTTTTCATTTAAAAATAAAGCACTAATTTTTTGAAACCTATATGTTTGAATTCCAATGAAGAAAATAATACTATAACACTTTTAGTTCTTTTCATATTGACCACAAATATTTTTTCCTGCATTTCACAAGAAAAGAACAATCATATGAAACTGAAGTTCCACATACGCGTAACCCAAATAAACAGCCACAAAAAAACATTTGTTTATAACATTTATTATCCTTCTCAGTCTCAAAATTAAAAAACATTGACTAAAACTGTACATTTAAGTTTTTAAACGAAATGTATTAGATTGCATTCGTGTTTATCAAGACAGCAGCAGTTCAGCCATTTTGGTTTAGGCATTAATTATGATATTTTAATCGGTCGCGTCATCTAGCGGAAATTAATGGTTTAAATTGCAGACCTGTAATAATTAGTTTACTGGTCTCTATTTTTCATTACAGGTCAGGTCCAGGCGTGGAAAAGAGTAGGACAAGAAATCACGTACTTCCCAAACTTTATTAATACATGTAATGTATGTATTACATATAAAGTTGCGAATAATCAATTTTAATATGCTAACTACCTTATTTCAGTCCAAATGTGCGGTCGTTTTATATTGCGGCTAAGTACATGTTACATGTATAGTATAATAGCTCTTCCTTGTTAGCAAACTTGTTAGAACATGTCAAAATACCAAGGAGATCGCCACTCTAATCCCTCAACTAATATCGCCTTATGGTTGTAGTTCCCAACTGGGCAGAACTTTGAAGTACATAATTGTGTACTTACGGTAGGAACGGGCCTTGTTTGTCCATTAAAGTTTTAAACTTCAGGTTTCGCAAAAATTGAAAGAGAAGCCAGAGTTTTTGCCGCAGATACACCTTTTTTCAACTTCTATCTGATTGGGTAGTCAGCACCCAGGGACCCCCAGCTATTAAAAAATGTTATATATTTTTTCCTTTCCAAAATAAAATTCAGTCAAAATTTGGCTCCCACTTGGTGCCCCTACCAAAACAAAAAAAAAACACCCTCTGAAAAAAAAACTTTGTCTCTGAGCGTTTCTACAAAAATTGGAATTGGCGGCGCCCCTACCAAAATAAAAAAACTGCCCTCCGCAAAAAATGCTTTGTCCCTGAGCGTTTCTACAGAATTTGGCGCCCCTACCAAAACAATAAACACCCGCTATTATTTAAATTTTTTATTTAAAATAACAAAAAAATATAACAAATAAAGATTTTTGGGGGGGGTAAATACCTCCTCTGCCCCCTCCCCATATCTGCGCTCTTGCTGAATGGCTTAACCAACAAATAATATTTTCATATAATTTCATACCGACAAAAAAAGACCCTTTGAGGCTTGAGTACATAATTGGTATAATAAAGGTTGTTTCTAAACTACAGACTTAAAGCTAAACTAGAGGGTGTCAAAGATTTGGTCAGTTTTCGACGAAGGGAGTCTCGGGCATAGTGGTTTTCATAGGAAAGGATAATTGGGTAAATTTGATTTTATACAGAGATATTTTTATTTTGCCATTTTATTCAAAGATTTAGTGATAATAGGTTTCCCATTTTGACGGTAAAAGAAAAAAAATCGGAAGGTTTGGACTTTTGGCAGACTGACCAAACATTTTTGATATAAATTAGGGTATCAAATTTGACTATAAATCTTCTATTAATAATATTATATATTAATACTAAAGAAAATCTTGTTAAACTTTAAGCGTTAAGTAATAATCATATAAGCCTTATGGTAAAATCACAAAATTTATCATTTTCTCTTGGTATTTTAATATTACAGGTCCAAAGAATCAAGTTTAGCGGTATTTAAAAGATTTTCAGTGCGCCGCAATATTTGAGTGACCCCTTAATCAAGTTATCCAGGTTATCCGAGTTATCCGATATTTCTCTAAAAATTTGGTTGGTAGTAGAACCAAATTAAGCCGTTTTTAAATTACGTTAAAATTATTAGATTTATCTTAATTATCCGGCTTACCCGGTATTATCCGAGCTTCAAATTAAAACGGGACCACCTCATGAATGCCATTTTAAGTTTCATCAAATTTCGTTCATTCGTTCCAAAGTTATGCGGGAACAAACATAAAAAAAAACAGTCACACGTCGAATTGATAACCTCCTCCTTTTTGGAAGTCGGTTAAAAATTAAAATATATGTAATTAATTACTAAAATAATGCCACACGCCGATGCGTCCAATTTTGTAATATTTACAAAAAAACAGTTAAACAGTTGCAAGCAGCTTGTCGGCACTAGCCACTAATTTAAAACTTTATAAATAGGAAGTTGTGTGAATAGGCAACCATTAATACAGCTGCGTGTTGCATAATTTATTAAGGTTTTTTGTTGTTTGCGGGACGTTAATTTACTTTAGCGTAGGTTAACGGTGGTTTTGTGCCTGTTTTTTTTTTGTAAAAAATTGGTTTGGATTTAGAATAATATATTGAAAAACGGTTAGCCCTGTACTACGCAGGCGCATTTCGGGTTCGGGTAGCTATAACTAGGCGCTCCTTTGTTTTTGTTTACCTTTCAGAAATCTGTTTGGCTTGTGGATTTTTTCGCTTTGTTCATGTGTTTTGTTAACTTTTGCTGGATTCCGGGACATACAAAAATTACGGAAAATGGAGCAGCCGACAGAATAGCGAATGAAGCCTGGAAAATCTCGTGGTTCGAGTCAAAACGCATTTCCGTGATTACAACCAAGAAACAAAAGAAATCCTATTTATGAAGTGGAAAAAAGAATGTGACAGTATGGGACAAATTAAGGGAGTCCCTTAAAAGGACGCATGTACTGGGAAAGGACAGAATTAAAAAATAGAACATGGTTAATAACTTAGGACTAACCAGTAAAAAAACAACAAAAATATGTCATATGAGAGGTAAACACTGCTTTACCAACTCCCACTTGTTTAAAATTAACATAAAGGAAGACCCATGGTGTGGTGCAGAAATATACAAGACATCAAACATATCCTTTTTGAATGCCCAAGACACTCGCAACAATATTTATCCTTCTATGGGGCCCTAGCTAAGACATGCCCAACCCCTATTAGCCTAAATTCCCTGCTTGTGACCCCAATAAATCCATAGCAGTAGAAATAACCAAATTCCTTCAAAATAAAAACTTAATTGTAGCAAATCAGAAGAGGAAATATATCGGAAAGGAAGTTACCAGAATTTAGAAGTACACATGACCTGGCCAGAGAGCCTAGAGCAAACCCGAATTGGATTGGAGTGTTCAGTTGTATATTTATATTCAGTTTATAATATTTTACTATTTTTTTATCATTGATATTTATATTTTCCCTTATTAGTAAAACAAACTGTGATTAGACAGACACTTTTGTGATCAAAAAGTTTTTTGACAAAAACTTTTGTGATAGACACTTGTGTAAGAATATTTTTAATATTTGATATATAAATCATATGTATACACCGTTTTATGAGAATACGAATATGACATCACAGTGCGTAAACTAAATAGCACTCTGTAGGGTCACTGGCATTTATTTCTTTTAACTTAATACATTTTTTTTAAATAGAAAATGTATACCAAAAAAAATTATTTATCAAGTCTTCAGAAATATATGCAAATATCCATACAGAGTGCTATTTAGTTTACGCACTGTGAAGTGCGATTTGTATTTTCTCATACAGTGTATAAGATATAATATATTATAAATCATATTTATAATGACCAGAGTTGATACTTTCAATACAATAACAGGGTTGGACAACAGGAATATTAAATTATTTCTAATTTTTGGTCAGTTTGTTTAATACATATTTATGCCGAATAAGATTATATGTCTGTATACAGACATAATCTTATTCGGCATTGTCTGTATACAGACATAATCTTATTCGGCATAGATATGTATTAAACAAACAGCCCAAAAATTAGAAATAATTTAATATTCCTGTTGTCTGACCCTGTTATTGTAATGAAAGTATCAACTTGGTCATTATTATTTCTTATTCGGCATAGGTATGTATTAAAGAAACTCACCAAAAATAATTTAAAATTACTCTTGTCCAACCCTGTTATCGTAATGAAAGTATCAACTCTGTATATTACATAGTAGAGAATCTCTATGTTAGTTTCTGATATTATTCTACCAAATATTACATACAATTTTTTTATAATAAAATTTATTAATATATTTATATACTTAATTTATTAAAACAATTTTTAAAATTAACTACTCGTCTATCCATTTTTACTTTATACCAAGATTAATCCTATATGAAATATGTATACAGTGCGGTCCAAAAGTCACCCCCCCTTTTAACTTTTGTACGAGTTGAGATATCGACTTCAAATTTAGAACTCTTAAATAAGACAACTTAAACTATATTTTAGCATATATTTGATATTTTCAGCTCTTAAAATGTGGGCATGGGGGGACATTTTTGTTAAATGAAAAGGGGGGTCGTGTGATACATCGTTTTAAAGCTTATAAAATTCTCTATTTACACTAACATTTTTTAATTTTTTAAAAACGCTTTATAAGGTTTTGATTTTTCAATTTTTTGTGCTAAAACATTCGATTTTTTAAGTTTTTTTATAAATTTTTATTTATGTCAACTAAAATTAGTTTAAAAGCATAATTAACATTTTTTTATGATGAAATTAGGCATTTTTAAAAAATTATTTGTTTTTTTTAGAGGAATTTTGATATTAATACCCATTTTCAACCCCATTTTAAAACCATTTTTTTTTTAATTTAAAAATATGGAGTTCAATGGAGAATTTTATAAGCTTTAAAATGATGTTTTACACGACCCCCTTTCCATTTAAAAAAATGTGCCCCCATGCCCCCCTGCCCACATTTTAAGAGCTGAAAGTATTAAATATATGCTAAAAGATAGTTTAAGTTGTCTTATTTAAAAGTTCCAAATTTGAAGTCGATATCTCAACTGGTTCAAAAGTTAAGAGGGGGGGGGGTGACTTTTGAACCGCTCTGTATAAACATTAAATAAAAATTGATATATATTAAGATTACTACAGTAAAATTTTGGTTTTAAAGGTCTTCGTATGTCCCAAGGTTGCTCCAGCTAAGGCTATTTTAGTATTATATATTTTCTTTGATGCATACTTCCTTATGCTTATCTGCACATAAACTCGCATTTTTATTTCCATAAGTTTGTTGGTTATTATTATACTGGATGGCATAATTTCATTACTCTACAATTAAAGACATTAATACTATCAATTAAAAAGTAATGGGAAAATCCCCATCCAAAACCTATAAATATCTACATGTTTTATAGAAAACGTTTGTAATCCTAAAAAATTGTTTTATATGTCGAAGTAGGAATTTTTTTATGAATTGTGTACCTATAGGTTTTTTGGAAAACCTTTGTCCAAAAAAAAACTTATAGATACTTACACGTTTCATAGGGATTGTCCTACTAAAAATTTCCAGTAGGTCTAGGAAAATATCTGTTCAAAAACATAGAAAACTTATAGATGCCTACGTTTCATACAGATTTTTGTACTTAAACTTATAACAAAACAATTGAATAGATTTATGCATAGGGATTTTCCAATAGGTCTCTATAATAGGTCCTTTTTGACTGATATGGTCACTACACCACTTGGTTTGGTTTGTTTTAACTTACCCTTTATCCATAGTCAACACAGATCTGTGATAAAACATTATTCCCCACAATCCATATCTTATATATTTATATATAGTCATATATTGTTTTTAGATTTATATTCAGTAAAAATCAAAAGTTTATTTATATTTTTCAAAGTTAACCTCATCTTGTGATTTTGACGTCTGTGTTAAAACTTCACTGTCCAAGATAACCAACGTAAAAAAAAAAACACCAGATAATACCAATAAAACTGTGGATGTTACTGTAAACAGAGAAACGAAAATTCGAGAGAGAGGGAGAGTCGCATGTGTTAGTCACTTTGAATACGTTAATATTTTATCTAGTATGTAAAATCTGTGGTCTGTATCTCCAAAACGTTATATTCTAGCAAAAACTGTATATTACATTTTTGTAGGGCTTAAAAAGAGCTTTTATTTGAAATATATTTTTTTGAAATGGTTTATAAATAAGTGAGTAACTTTTAGAATCTCTTCAAGGCAATTCGGACATAATGGGAAAAAGAGAAAAAACAATAATTTTTACCTGGGGGTGAGATATAAGGGATGAAAAATATTTCAGAATTATTTTTAGAATGCACTAGTTATATTTGACACCGTATAATCCTTAAATATAGTAAAATAAAATATTTTCGTTGGGCCCCCCAGGGGGTGAGATATACCGGGTGTCCCAGCTCTATTTACCCAGCGATTTTCTCGGAAACTAAAAAAGTTCTGCAAAAACCACCTTGAATGGGACAACAATATCTATAAAAAGTAGCCAAAAATAAAATCAACCCCTTAACAATCTCCCCCAACTTACCCCTAACTTTATTTTTTTAAATAGCACTCCTATATTTTTTGTTGTTTTGGATAGACCTTGAGCTTGCAAATACAATGGTTTATTATACTTGCTATTTTTAAGTTTTAAAAGTGTTAAAAAACATTTAAAACAACCCCCTGATTTTAACTATATTTGGCACCGGTTTTCCCGAAAACTAAAAGAGACAGTTAATTTGTGTAAAAACCAGTTTAAATAATACAATAATATGTAGAAAAAGTAGTCCAAAATTAAATCCCCTCCCACAACTTAACCCCAACTTTATTTTTTCAAAAGCACCCCTATATTTTTTCGGTTGCTTTGGATAGACTTTGAGCTTGCAAATACAGTGGTGTAATGCTTGCTTTTGAGTATTAGAAGTAGTAAAAGTTTTAAAACAACCCCCGGATCCCATTTATATTTGGCCAGTGATTTTCTCGAAAACTAAAAGACAGAAAAAGTTTCGCAAAAACCAGTGTAAATGAGACTATAAAAAGTAGAAAAAAATAATCCACCCCTCAACCACTTAGTTATCGCTTAATCTGGAATTATTTACCTGCAAAAGGCTGCAGATGAGACTATTGTCAGTGTGTATGTAAAGATTAATTCTACATAATACAGGTAGAACCAGATCTATCTCGCTCCATGTTCGAAAGTTATATCATAAAATGCATTATTATTAATTATTGAAAAATATATAATAATTCACGCATATTAAATTAAAAAAAGGAGTATTTTTTGGCGTAATTTGTTGTAAAACGTCAACAGTAATTAAAACTCTTGATTGACAATACAATACATGATATTTTAATACGAACTTGAAAACCATACATAAAGCAGTTTAAACTCTTTTTTCTTATAAATTCGAGGGTTTTCATTAGAGTACTACCTGGGTACTACTCCAAATAGTTATATCTTTTAATAGCTTAAACGTTATTTAAAAAATAATAACAATCCAGTTATTATTTTTTTGCTTTTTTTTTGCAATATCTTATCCTCCAATAATTTTTTTAAATTATTTTTCCCACCCTGCCCCAGATGCCCTAAAATTAGTTTAAAAGTTTCAGACTTTTGTCCAGCTAGATTTGAATTTGGGACCATAGTGCGCTGTTAAGAATTCATACCAAAGGATGTATACGATTTTATAATCTGGAGTAATACCAAAGTCGTTTACCAATATACTCACATATAAGTAGTATAGTATTAAAGGACTTTGGGTACCTATAGTGTTCAAGAACTTTGTACCAATACTACATTAAACACAAACTAAATAATATATGAATATCCTCATAAAATTTGATGGGGTAGGTCCTATTTTAGTTCAAGCCAGGTAGATGCTTTTAACATTACCATTTAAATGTGTCTACTTATAAATTGAAATTTTCAGTTTGAAATTTTCCAACTCTAAGTACGCCATAAACTAGAATTTCTAGTTAAAAGATAGGTACCCTAAAGGATTTCTATGTTTGATGGCAGGAGGCTCCTTCAGAAATCCTAACTAATGATTCAGTGGCCTTATCGGGAAAGTGCGGGATCGATTTTGCATAATTTTCAGATTGCAGAAGTAATAATATTTAAATTATGTTGATTCTAAAGGATTTTTCACGTTGGATATCTCTCTCCACAGACCTCTGTAATAGCACTGCATTGAATATTTTAAGAGGATTAAGTTTAAAACTAGTCACTGATGTTAAATCGTCAAAAAGGCAATACAAATTATTTTAAGTAAAAACAAAAATCGCCTTGTAAATTCCAAAACATCGTATCTGAACAATGACCACTTGACAGGTATACCACATAATAAGGTATTAGTTAACAACTTGATTGATATTGACATATAAACAATAATAAGTTTTTATTTATATAATCAGACGCGACGTTTCGGAATTTACAAGACGATATTGACATTTATCCTTTGAAAATAAAATAATTTATTAAAGTTAAAATTAGTTCAGTCAAATGGCAGTGTGAAGTTGTTAACCCGCATTAGGCACTTACGAAAATTTTTGTGTTTTTTGGAAAGGGGGCTTATGTGGACGTTAGTGCCACCATTACTTTCGTTTGTGCCATCTTGGTTCCCGAGATATAAAAATTTCCCCAAAATTGCCTGTAATCCCGCATTTGTATTTTGAAGAAAAAAAGTACGTGGGTAGAATCTCTTATATCCGTGGACGTTAGTGCCACAAAATTGTTTTCCCCATCTCAAAGCGTTAAGCCCTCAGGGAGGTTTAAACTTGAAAAAATGGGGTGTTTTTAAAACGAGGCACCTACGAGAGAAAACGAAATAGTTTGAATATGTTAGCGTTTATTGGTACTTTTATGTCTGGAGAGTTAGGTGCCATCATTAGGTCGCTTCTTTGTCCCAGCGTTTGGTCAAAAATTTACATTTTTCTTCGCCTCGAAAAATTGTGAAAAATTTTATATAGTGAAATTAAGTGATTTTAGTTTCCAAGGACTTCTTATCGTTTGTGTCTGTTTGGGCCACCATATAATCACAAATTTTTGACCAAACGCTGGGACAAAGAAGCGACCTAATGATGGATGGCACTTACCTCTCCAGACATAAAAGTACCAATAAACGCTAACATATTCAAGGGCTTAACGCTTTGAGATGGGGAAAAAAATTTTGTGGCATTCACGGATATAAGAGATTCTACCCACGTACTTTTTTTTTCAAAATACAAATGCGGGATTACAGGCAATTTTGGGGAAATTTTTATATCTCGGGAACCAAGATGGCACAAACGAAAGTAATGGTGGCACTAACGTCCACATAAGGCCCCCTTTCCGAAAAACACAAAATTTTCGTTAGTGCCTAATGCGGGTTTACAACTTCACACTGCCCAGTCAAATAACGAAAAATTCCTATGTTAAATTGCATTAAATGTACAGGGGCTGATATTTTAAAGGGTAGTAATGGATAGTAACAGAACACCTTATTCTTTTATTGCCCAAAACTGTATAATATGCTACCAGTTAAAATAAAAACAATTAATAATTTTATAAGATACAAAAAAGAATTGAAGTCATTTGTCCTTGGTAACTCTCAGGTTCTGGAAGGTGTTTTTACACCAATAGTTTAAATTATGAATCTGTTGTTGATCTATTACTTGATCATAAAGTTTGTTTATCTTTTTTTTTTTTGAACGATTATTATTAATTATAATTAATGTCTGTACCTCCCCCTCTTTCTCTCTCTCTCTCTCTCTCTCTCTCTCTCTCTCTTTCTCCCTCGCCTCTCTCATTTTCTCTTTTTCTCTTCTAATTTATGAACATTATTATATTTTTTGAATTAATATATAAATGTACCTAGGTATTGTATTTTTTTTAAAATTTAATTTAAGATCCCCATCTAATGTAAAAAATGTAGAAAATTTATAGATAATAAATAAATCTGAAATCTGAAATCTGACTCCTGTTGGTTTTTCATCGGGTGATTTGCCTAAGGGGTGTCCGCTATCTTGAATTTTAGGGGTGAGTGTGGTTATTTCGCTAAATATGCATCTTACGATAAAAATGCATATGACCAATTTTGTTAAGGAGAAAATTTCCAACAATTTTTGTTTTAATTTTTTTTTAATATATTAATAACAAACGAGTTGTAGATATTCAAAAATTACCATGTTGAGGACGGTGGGTTTTTCAATTTTTCAGCCAAATTATTCATCGGAGGATAAAAGTTATGGCTATGAGCAAACTCGTAGCTCTCGAAATTTTCTAAAAGTTTTATACATTATGCATTTTCATAAGTATTCTGTTACGATTACAGTGGGTGCTGAAAGTCGGGTTGCGCCCTCTGTAACCATACCAAAGTACCTATTAAAAGTTATAATATATGAAACTTATAGAAAATTTTAAGAGCTACAAGTTTTCTCATGACCACTTTTATCGTCCGATGAATAATTTGGCTGAAAAATGTAAAAAAACAATTTCACCTCTAACATGGCTATTTTTAAATTAACTCGATTGTTATTAATATAAAAAAAAATGATCCAAACAAAAATTGTTGGAAATTTCCTTCTTAACAAAACTACATTTCTTCGTAAGATACATATTAAGCAACTCACCCCTAATATTCAAGATAGCGTACATCCATTAAGCAAATACCCGGTGAAAAACTAACAGGGGTGTTCTTTTACCATCCACTACTACCTTTTAAAATATCAGGCTGTGTACATTTTTGCAATTTATATTTATTATTTGACTGGCCTAAATTAGAACAGTTCTAAAAAGAGACACCTTAAATTATTTTCATGGAAAATTGATCTGTAATGAGTATCCACAGTAATTATTTTATACACACAAATAAATAATTACTAACAATCAGTAAAAATTATTCAGATCGAGTGGCTTAAAAGTTTTTATATCCGCAAGCATGTTTTAAATATTGTTCAAACAAATGTTCTGCTTGATTGAAGTTGAATACGCATCTTACTTAGATCAAGAAGTTAAAACCTGAATCAATTAAAAGTGCTTGGTTTAAATAATAAAATTTCTTGTGCTAAGTTTTAAAGACAATTAAATGAAAGATGGCAAGTATATAGTGAAATGAAAGATACCAAGTATCTAAAATACTAAAAATAATAAAAGAGTAGTAATACTAATTTCTTCAAAGCACGTACTAATTTTTGAAAAAAAAATTTTTTTTTTAATTGGTTAAATATGTTTATATTAAGTATTTTTATATTTTCAAAAAATACTCATCTAAAAAAAAATATAAATAAAAATATCTTATTTGGGGCTATCCACGATACAGTGCTGTATAAAATATTATTAAATAAATAAATAAATTGTTATATGAAATACTTCCTACTAGAATATTTTTTCTATGTGTGTAATAAATTTTTACAGGACATATTTATTTTACCAGTGGAATATTTTTTTATTATTATACCAAATTAAGACTAAGTTAAGAGCCAAGTTATCATTTTAAACTGCTGTTAGAAGCTAAATAATTCATTATTTTGCAGTTAATAATTACATATTAACTGTGCCCTATTTTTACCCGGTGAAAAAAAAATAAATATGTTAATAATTTGATTTTTTTTTTAATGGCATTTGATCAAACAAGAACATTAAATAAAATTAAAAAAAAAAACTTAAAATTTCTCCATTTAAAAATCAATATAAAAATGATATATTTCTTAGCTATTTTAGAAAAAAAATAAATAAAACAGAAAAGTTAACTTTTATATATGTATTTAGTTTTCTTTATATTGTTTGAGTTAGTAAGAACTAAAGTTTAATATTTATGATAAAAGTTCTTTCTATATTTCGCCACATTTTAATAAAATTCAAATCAAAAACTTTTTTTTAATGATTTATATTTTAACAAGTATGTAGAATATCCAAAATAATATTCGGACTTAAATTATTTTTTATATAAATTTAACTTGAAAGTCATAGATTTTTGATTAGCATTAAAAGGGTAGGTATGTTATTGAACAGGGATGTGAAGATAAAGTTATTTGTGAAAAAAAAATATATGTAATATTACAATTTTAGATGTAATTTAACATTCTTGCCCGTAATTTTACAGTTTTATATGGATATTGAATATAATTGTAAAGTAACATATAGAATCTAGTTAATACCTCTATCTGCATTAAATCAAATTACATGCAGAATCATGTTTTTTTTACAGAATGTATGAGGTTTTCAAAAGTCATGTAAATTATGTTTTAAAATAAACATTTATAAGGAGGGAGGGGGTTGTATAAAAAATAAAACCTGTATATTCAATATCGATTTAAAGTGAGGTCCATTAGACAACGTGTTTATTGTTTAACTTCATTGAAAACGTAAATTATTCAAATCTGCAACTTAGGTCAAATTAAGAATGTTATTGTCTGCTGTAGATAATAGCTAGCTGTAACTATAGTTAGAATATGCATTATCCAGGTTAAAGGCTCAGTCCAGTACATGGACGGACCTGGATTTCAAAAGAGTCCAGACAAATAATACACTATGAAAAATATTACCGGCATTTTAATTATTGGCTATACCCAATTTTAAAAGAAATTGTAAAATTTTGCCAAATGTATTGCCGTAATTTTAACATAATATAAATTTAAAACTTATAACGTTGTCTAAAGTTACGTTGTCTAAAGATTTAGCTAAATTTTCGATAAAATAGTAAATAATTCATTTTTAATCATATGAATTTTATAAATTAAGCTTAATATTCCTGTCGTTGCTTTCTTTTTCCGAAGTTAAGGACCAAAACCACCAAACAAAGAAATCTTTCTATTAACTACCATCAACAAATTATCCAAGAACTCTGACTACTTAATATCGAGATTGCCTATTCTTTTTCAACCCTAATTATTTATTAAAATCTGAATTTTGGTCCAAAAATTTGGCATTTTGTGTAATTGTATGTGTATGTGTGTAGAATTAAAAAAAAAAGTTTTTTGAACATTTTAAGACCCCCACTCTCATTTTGTGAAAAATACCATAAAAAAAATCTGTGCAAAAAAATATTTGAAAATTGTAAAATAATTAAAAATTATGATTTTTTTAAAAGGCATTTAAAACGTAAAAGTATAAATTTGTGCTAAATTTTTACAAAAAAAAAATGAAGAAAATAAGATTTTTAAAAGCAGTTCCTTCTTGGAAAATGCTCTTTCGAAAAATTTTAATTTGGGTTCAAATTGATTGAAAAATAAAGTTTTGGACAGTTCCTTTGTTATACGAACCATGCTCATTATTTTCAGTATGGCTGATTTGACTACCGCGAATTGAGCTTTGCAATGACCAGCGGTACATTTAGATTAAACAAAGAAAGAAGTTCTACAAAAAGAGACAAAATGTATAATTATTATTATGTTTGAAAATAAAATTATTCATATTTTAGGTAAAAATTACATTTTAAATTATATTTTAAATTACATGAAGGTAAGATATTGGTTTTTTAGGCAATTTTTTTTTTTAAATCCTTATATAATATAGCTGCAGCTATACATATATACAGTAGGTCTCAAGTTCCCTAGGGACTTATGGCCACCTACAGTTAAGTTTAACAGCTACTGATAATGACCCGTTCTGTGTGTAAATATTTTGTACTTGATTTCGTGTTAAGTGAGCTGTTTTATGTACTCTTTAATAATTTTGCATATAACGAACATTTTTTGTTGTACTGTTATAAAATCCAAAAATACAAATATTGGGAAATTCTATTTTTGGGTTGGTATTGAAGATACAAGCTTATGATGTCCAACGTATGGTAGCGGTGACCACTGCCCTGTGGTCAGGCCCGACGAATGGGGGGAGTAGGGGGTGATTCCCCTAGGGCCCGAAGTTTCTGGGATGCCCGGATATCAATCGAAATGCTGAAATCCGGGAAAAGTTAAACATGCATCTGAAAAATTTGAATACGAATCATAAAAATAATTTTTTTTATTTTGAGACTCTTATAAGCTCATAATCACACGCATTCTGCGTGTTCTTATAGGCCCATAAGAATGTCGAATTAAAAATTTAACTTTTTACAAAATTTTGTGTTTGGATTATTTTTTACCGTGTTAAAAATGGTTGACTGGTTAATTGCAGTGAAAAAAGAAGAGATGACTGTAAAATATATCAAAATATCATTTGTTCTTAGAATTTTAAACATAGTGTAAACTGTAATGCCAACCCAAAACAAAAATCCCTAAATCAGTCATCAATTTAAGTAAGTTTTTTAAATTTTAGAGCAAAATAGAAAAAATTGTATAAAGCACTCGTTTCATAACACGTTTTTAGATCACTAGTACTTTAGAAAACTTGCCGCAAGCCCCTCGTTTTCTAAACTTCTACTCGTGCGCTAAAAACGTATGTTATGAAACTAGTACTTTAATATACTATAACAGAAGGGGAAAGATTACTAAGGGAACGTTCAAGTATTACGTAACGCAAATTGTACCAATATTCATACACTTCATACCCCGGTTCTCGCTTTATTATAGATTATAGATTTCATATTTTGGCTAGGGGGGGTAGCCAAAATATGAAATCTCTACAGCCTTGAATAACGCGAGAACCGGGGTATGAAGTGTATGAATTTTGGTACATTTTGCGTTACGTAATACTTGAACGTTCCCTAACCCAGGGCCCCGATTTTCTCTCGACGGCCAAGCCTGTGGTCAATCCGCCCCTGGTCCAGAGACATAGCCAACTAATGGACTAACGTCCGTTCGTGGAAAGCTTGAAGGGATTGATGTGGGTCGGTCAGTTTCTGATGGCTTTCGCAGATTTCTGAACCAAAACCGCTTAATAAGTGGTTACAACCCGAATTTTACCATTTAAACACATTGCGGCTATCGTTGTTTCATTTAATTGGATTGGTATTTTGGTAAATAGGTCATACTGGGTGTTCCGTGAGGAAAGGTAAATATTTAAAGGATGTGTTCTAGAGGTCAAAATAAGAAAAATGTCCAATAATTACTAGTAAGGGAGTTACGCCCCTTTAAAAGGGATTCCAAAATTTCGATTTTTTATTATTAACTTAGTAACCCTTTGTGTTATAGCATGTAATCTATTCTTTATAAGGTCTATCAGCCAGTGGTGTATGCTTGTAGTTACTTCAACCAGGGGCGTCCGTAACGGGGGGCTTTATCACTTTTTTGCCCCAAACTTTTTTCTGCTTAACTTTTTTGAAGATTTATTTTTAGAATAGTATTATTAAGGTAAAAAAGGTGCTCTTGTTATAATACCATAGGATTAACCGTTTGCGAGAAAAATACAATTAAAAGCAAAATTACACCTTCCTAGAATCAAAAATTAAACATTCAAATGATAAAAATCAAAATTTTAATAATGCAGAGTAATACTATATAAAAAGCTAAGAAAAAAGTTATACATGTAGGTCCAAAAATCGATTTTAAAGGTATCATGACCCTTTAAAATTTTTGGAGACCCTAATCCCCTTAGCTTGATTTTTGAAATTTCGTGCATGAAAACTTTTTTTTCTTAGTTTTTGGTGTACAGTAACTCTACACTATCGAAATTTTTGTTTTTAACATTTTAGTGTTTAATTCTTGGTTCCCGAAACTTTTTGCTTTTAATTGTATTTTTCTCGAAAACGGTTAATCCTAAAGTATTACAGCAAGAGGACCTTTTTAATGTGTTTTACCTGAGGAATACTATTCTAATAATAAAACCACAAAAAAAAATAAACAGAAAGAAATCTGGGGCAAAAAAGTGATAAGATCCCTCATTTCGCACGCCTGTGGTTTACGTAACTAAATTCAAAAACCATTGGCTGGTCTGCCTTATTAAGAATAGCTCACATGCAAAACCTCGTTGCTATAGCACAATTGTTTCGTAAGTTATTAATTAAAATTCGAATTTTTGGAATTCCTTTTGAAGGGGCGTAGTTCCCTTGCGATTAGTTTTTGGACATATGTTTATGGGATTTTTTTTCTTATTTAAAAGATGTGTTTTAGAATCCAATTTAAAACACATCCTTTAAATATATCCCTTTCCTCACGGAAAACCCTGTATATGTCAAAATGAGATAATTTGAAAAACCCAGGAAAAATTCTAAGTGTTTGCTTAAACATTAACTTAGCAGTAAGCAAAGTATATTGTTTTGCTCCGACTGTCTTAGAATGTTTGTCAAATAGCACAAAAAAGTCGTACATTATACTTATAGCACATTCCGTAAGCGGATGACGGTATATGAAAACTCTTACTGTGCTATGCAGTTCTCTATGTTTTAAAATATTAATATATCATTTTAGATAATTTTGTTTGCAAACGCCCCCCCTTAACATAAGCTAAAATGTTATATAGTCAAATTAGAGTCGCAAGCACCTTTACACTACGATATTTCAAGAACGTTTTGACTTGAAATTTGAAACAAAAAAGTAGTAGAGAAAATGTGTTTCAAATTTCAAGTCTCTACGTCAAAGCGTTCTTGAAATATCTTATTAGTGTAAAGTTGTTTTGCAACTTGCTTACGACTTTATTTTGACTATATCACTATTTTGGTAACAATATGTAAAGAAATACCTAGTCAGTTTCATTAAAATATTATAACAAATAAAGTGACAGCAAACCTTAAAGTGCTAAAAACCGCCAAAATATCGCCGATATTTTGAAGCAGAACACAACAATAGGGCAACTGTCGAAGTACTGAGGGCACCTCGACACTTCTAGAAAGCGAACTGCTGACATCAAACCTTTCTGCTACATTGCCACGTTTAAAGAAAAAAATCACCTTGCAGATGCAGATGGGCCATGTTGTACCCTCTGAGCAATGTTGTCAGGTTTTACGGTATATGTTGAAAATCCAGTAAATTTAAACATTGTAGTTTATGCGATTCGCTTCATCAAAAAGCATAAACTTTTATATGAAAACTTTTTATGATGTAATTTTTAAGTAAATATAATTTTTTATGATTTATGAATATATGCAAAGGTTTCACGGTAGACCTTAAATATTTTTAAATAAATAGTCGAGCACCACCAATTTTTTTTATTCAACCTTTTTCAAAGACCTAACCTAAACAAAATAAACTGCCCAATAAATAAGCTTTCCCATTTTTCACCTGGGCGCGTCAAATTGATTTTTTATGGTTACTGATAATATTTATTTATTTATTTAATAGTTTATAGTCGTTTTGTGACCTTTTTTGATGTATTTTGTAACATAATAAAACATCCATTTTACGCGCTGAAGTGAAAAAGAGGAAAGCTTTTTCACTGGGTGTATTTATATATATTTGTCAGAACACTTTCGCCCATTCGTATGTACTATTAAACCGTTCTGCCCATAAATATTTTCCACCGAACACTACTGCGGATCTTATATTTGTATATGTTCGCCATAACATTTTTGCGCATTCGTAAGTTTTATTTAACATTTCTGCGCATAAATATGTTACACCAAAGAGTTCTGCTCATAGTATATTTGTATGTCTTTGCCAGAATACTTTTGCTCATTCGTATGTATTATTAAAAACTTTTGCTCATAAATATGTTAGACCAAACACTACTGCTCATGGTATATTTGTATATGCTTACCAGAAGACTTTTGAGCATTCCCATGTATTATTAAACACTTCTGCGCATAAATATGTTCCACCAAACGGTACTGCGCATAGTACATTTATATATGTTTGTCAAAACTTTTTTTTGCGCATTTGTATATACTATTAAATACATCTGCGCATAAACATGTTTCACTAAACACTTCTGCGCATTCGCATGTATTATTAAACCCGTCTGTGCATAAATATGTTCTACTAAACCCCACTGCGCATCAGTATAGTTGTATATGTTTGCCAGAACAGTTTTGCGCATTAGAATTTTTTATTATCAGATTTTTGGTGTTTTAACCATTACCTGTACGTTATTATTCCTAAAATCCTGTATACCAAATTTGAACAAAATCGAAAAAAAAATAAAAAAATTAACTACCCTAGTGGCGCGGAATTTTTTTTCATTTTTTCACTCATATTCGAAATCAGGGGTATAAAAAATACTCGTGTGCAGAAATTTAGATTTCGTGGTCGTGGAGCGTATTGTAATTTGTAATGTTGTTGGTACACTTTTATATTTTAAACTAGGATATAATATAAATGACGATATAATATTTTTGGTTTTTTTCCCATGTATCAGGCTTTATTGGTATACTGTGCAATTTTGGGTTGCTCGCCCTCTTCAGTACCAAGAGTCATCCCAGTACGCAGGATAAAATATTGTATATATTTAAATGTATTTCAAATGTACTTCGTTTACTTTGAATGTACATTGAGTACTTATAAATAAAGCCCTTAATATAGTTGTTTTGCTTACTAAGCCATGCTTTTTCAAGTCGAGGAAAACAAATTATTTTTTGATTTAAATTATACGAATCCCGTCTTTTATACGTTATGTTATCAATTTGAAGAGTAAACAGAGCAAACAAACAAGAAAACGTTATGCTTTGTCTTAGTTTTCGTATTTCTCTTAACTTTTGCATGTAAATGAAGACTACAGTATAAAAACGATGATTTTCAAATAATATTTAAATTATATACCTAATATACATTAATCGGAATAATCAGTTATGACTCATCAACGTTGAAAATAAACACAGAAACATAGGCTTACGGAATAATTTTGCCGAATTATGAGGGAAATTTTTATAAAGGTCACTAAATCGAAACATTTGACGACTAATTTGTTACACACAACAATACTGAATATACATATTAACTATAAATATGTAAATATATCGGTATTTTTCGAGGAAAATAAAAATGTAAATATTTAAAACCTCGCGTCAACGATAGAATCGACGCGGCGCCTATGCGAGCACTGGAAATTCGCCGATGACTGCTAATATATGTGTTTACAGAAAAAAATGCTTAAAATTTTTAATAGAGGTATTCATTTTTGATCTTTTTTTTATATAATAACATACAACTTATTATAACGAATCATGATTTATTAATAAATAATAATTATATACCAAGGTAGAGAAGACATTTTTTTATAGCCGAGTATATTAAATCCCGAGCTGCGTAGCAGACATTTTTAACACCCACTATTTTCTCGACTCTTCATAATCTTCCTAATCTTAAGTACTGTAATTTCACACAACAATAACCTAGCTACACAACTATAGTTAGTTCATGCATGAGTAGGGTATTTAAAAATATATATATATAAAACGTATTTGGGCGACATCTAGTATTAAGTAAGTATACCTAGTAGGCGTAAAGGTACATATTTCCGCGTGACATCGCGTTCCGTGGGCAGCTTCACTTAACCTCTTTTAAACACTCTGCTCCTGGACTATAGTTGTGTGGCTTGATTATTGTTGTGTGAAATTACGGTACTATAATTAGATATTATAGGTAACTTGTTTTGTCATAAAAGTTATACTGATACTTTTTGCATTGTATTCTTCTAATGTAAATATCAGCAAAAGTGTTTTATAAAAATAAGTGAGAGATGTGAAAGGCATTAAATAGGAATATAGGAATTTGCTTACTAAAATTGGAAATAAAAATGTATAAAAAAAAGATAAGTAATGCAGGGTGATTGAGAAATTGGGTAATTAAGAAGAACATTGAAGAATGTTGGGGATTTTGGGCAATACTATGACTAGCGAAAAAAAACCGCGGCTGGGGGTCGCGGTTTGATATGCCGCATTTTTTTTATTTTTTTTCACCTAGCGGTTTTCGCCACGCGTTTTTTAGCACCACACTGATAGAACAGTTTATTTGTATCAACAAAATATTTGGTTGGATATGGCCAATTGAATTATTTGGTTGTGACAAATAAATTTTATCCAGTTGCGAAAATCAAAAATATTGAGATCCATTATTTAACGTACGTATACTTATAGTATATATATATAAACTATTTTGTTCTCATTAATAAATCATTTTGAAATTAAATATTTGTTTACATGAACTAAATATTTGTTTGACTCGAATAAAATGTGTTACTTACAACCAAATAATTTAATTGGCCATATCCAAATTGGGAGGATTGGTGTAGTGAACTACCGCGTCGTACTTGACGAGTTTACTACCCAAAATAGCGTAAGTTCGATTCTCACCGGCGCCGATTTGCCTTTTTCAGTTAATTAATAATTGAAATTTGGCGAAGGCGTAAGTGAAGCAGACACTCCCTATAAATTGGTTCAAAAGTCAATTAAAGCCGGTGGTTCCCTCTACTACTAGCCCACACAAGTCCTGGACTTAGGGGATGCTTAATTAAGTAGAATAGTATGAGGTTAAACAAAAAAAAAACCTTTTTATCAGTGCAGATTGTTATTAAATATATTTATTTATTTAAGTAAATAAATCTCTAATTTTTTCGGTATACCGAGAAATATATGTTCATATTATGTTTACTTACAAAAAGTCCCTAGAACAAAAACAGAGGATGAAGAACCAAAGAACAAATTAAGCCC
>OY294047.1:15878753-16036325 GCA_958510825.1 Brachypterus glaber | reverse complement strand
AAATTTGCATACTAAACACGCGATAAAATGGTGGCCGGCCGGTAATGGCTTAATTCTAAATAATTTAGTAGTAAAATAAATAAGGTAAATTAATACAAATTCCAAAATTTAAAGTAAAATATAGCTTTAAGTATAGAGAAAAAAAGAAAATATATATTATAGAAGTCTTATTAATCGGAACTATAAAATGAGCGGGTTTAACGCCGGGGGATACCAATCTAGGAACAGGTACAACTTTAAAAAAATAGATCCTGTGACTGGGTTAAAAACAAATTAAATAAATAGCTTTATTGGTTGTATAATTATACAACTAGGTTATATCACCTAGTTGCCTAAACCAAAATTTATAAAGAAGAAGGAGACGTACACATCTAGAATATAGGGCTAAATTAGTAAAGCCATGTCTTAATATGAAAATTAAAAAAATTCACAAATATTTTTTGCGAAAAAAGAAAAAAAATTTAATTTTTTTTTAATAAGTGCTTTTTTGAAAAACGAAAAATTTTTGAAAAAATAAATAAATAAAAAAACTTATTTTTTAATTTTCTTTTTGAAAAAAAAATATTTTTTTATCCCCCATAACTTTTTTTGTTTTTGGTGGGATTACTTTCAAAATTGCTAGAATTGATCCTTATGATAAAAGTAATTTTTCCTGAAAAGTTACGTTAATCGGAATTTTCTTTCAGCTTATTTCGATTATTTAAAAAGTTTAACTCTCTATAACTTTTTTGTTTTTGGGGGGATTACTTTTAAAAACAATATGGGATAATCCAGCATTGCTTACGTTACATCAAATTTATCAATTATATTAAAACACATAATATTTAAATACAATATTAATTTTTAGTAAATAACAACATAACAAAACATATATTTATAATTAGTATAATAAGTTTAGTTTGTGTCATAACATGTATGTATTATGAAACGGACATAAAATAGAACATGTAGAAAGTAGTTTTAACCGGTAAACGAAAATTTTTCCACGCCTACTGCGAATAAAGTTCGAAAAGGTTGGTAAAATTACGTTTTTTGGCCATGTTATTGGTTCTAGCAAAGAAATAACAAAAAAGTGCTATTTTTTTATTGTTTTAATCTAAAGTACACATAATTATTAGTTAATCCTAAAATTTTCAAAAAAATAAAAAATGGAGTTTTTGAGAAAAATGACCTTAAAGTTTTTTGCCGCCATCTTGAAAAAACAAAAAACTGACAAAACTAGTTTGATGAAATTTGATAAAAAAATATTATTTTTTTAATGGCGAAAACCGCAGTTCTCTAGGTTAAATAGTTTTTGAGTTATTGCACGTGAAAAAAATAATTTAAAAAAAATCATAATTTCTAAACGGGGCGTTTTTGAAAAAAAAATCAGTGGAGGTTTTTCTCTAAAATCGGTGGGCTACACATAAAAAAATAATCAGCCAAATCCGTGACCCAAGCCCTCAGCTCTACCTGAATCGGCGCGGATATCATCAATTTTGATTATAAATGCTAATAATAATTTGTATTTTATTTCAAGCCAGCCATGTCACGATTTGCTGCAATTATCCTAGGGATCTTTCCCTCATAGAACTTGATTTTTCCTAAAAATTTTAATTTCATCGGATTATTCCGATACCGAAAAACTGATTTTAAATGTCGATTCGTCCGTCCAGACGCGTCAATTCAGACATCTACGAGGCAGATTAATACATTATTTTTCGATAGGTGTAATAATAACGCTAAGAAATTAAAGATTTGCCTTACGAATCATCCTGTATAAATTATAAGAATTATTCAAAAATTGCAATGCATTTGGTATATGACGAACTCAAAATCCATAATTTTAAAATGATATGATTTTAACGTTATTTCAGAATACGGTAATAAAATTTTAATACAGTTGTAAAAGATTTTGAAATCATTTTACTGTTATATTACATTTCAAATAAGTGCAATCAATTTCAGTTTTTTTTTCTCTTTAATTTTATCTTCAACATCTTCAAATAAATTAAAAATCGTTTAATAGCTCAGTTTGAAAGATAAATCTGTTTTTTCTAATTATGCTTAAAACGAGGTCCGATTAAAATATGTTGACTGTTAAATATTTTGAGTTAGAGTTGAGTTGAATTAAGTTGATTTAAGTTGAGAAGTTAACTTGGAATTGGTGTTGAAGTTGGAGCTAACTTTGGAGATGGTTGGAGTTAGAGTTGGAGTTAAATTGGTGGTTGGAAATTAAGTTAAGTTTTGAATTTGAAGTTTGAGTTTTGCAATTTTTTGCTCTATTGTCTTTTATCGCGGAACACGAATCTAAAATTATTTTTTATGCCTTCTTTATTTGTTCCGATAAGTTCATTTTTTTAAACTTTAAAATTCGATGGAAAAGTGGACGTAATGGAAAAAACTGAAATAGTTTTGGACTAAAAACATAACAAAACAAGTCTTTCAACCAAAATTGGCTTTTATCTACAATAATTAATAAGCATATTTCTCAAAAGAACTTAAATCAGAATAACATTTTAAAAAAAAAGTTAATTGTCGGTTTCCAGATATCTAAAATATAATTTTTAACTTAGGATCCAGTATTTGAGATATTCTGCATTTTTGGGGATGACCATGAATTTCATAAAGTGGGCGTAACCACTATAACCTATAAATATTGCCAAAAGAGAAGTCAATCTTGACAATTTGGATTAGATACTTATTTTCTGTGCACATTTTAGTAGAGTTCACATCTAAAATTTTATAGAATTAAAGTTTATTTAAATAAAACTTTACAGGTAAAACTAGAAAAGTTTAAATATAATTTCAACAATTCGTAAAACTTTTAAAATCTAAGAAAATTGTTTTATATTAAAAAAAAATAGCAAAAAAAAAACAAAAAAAAAACAAAAAAAAAACAAAAAAAAAAGAAAAAAAAATAAATCATTAAATTAATAAAAAAATAAGATTTATTTTACCTGTGCTTTTCTCTGTTTTTTTTTGTTCTTATATATTTTATATCACTACCCTTTATTTTGATTTTACATAAAAAAAATTAAAAAAATCAAAAATTACCTTTTCTTAACAACAAATACAAAAACAAATTTTTCTTACCCAAAACGAAAAGCCTCGAAACTGGAACAGCTGATATTTAGATGCACTTGAAACGTTACGAAATAGCGATGTCAATATAGCGTCGCGACGCGTACAGCAAACACAATAAAGCGTCGCCAATGACTACAGTTCCAAGCGCTTCAATTCTGGACCATCGTAAAAGCTCTATGGAGCTTGCGCAAGCTTTACTGCTTTATCGAGGGGTATATACGTGTGAGGCTCATATTCTGAGCTTTAAGGCATTATTTATTCAGAGAGTTTAATACAGAACAGAGGCGATTTTAAAGCTATAGATTTCTGGTACCGAGGTTGCCAGCGCAAAAAATAGTAGATTGCAGGTCAACTAGGAAAATAGTATTTTCCGAGACCTTATTATTGCCGAGACCATTTAAAGGTCGAGGAAAAGTACCATTTTCCGGGAGACCTGTAGACTATTTTATTCGCAACTGTTTTTATTTAAAAATAAAGTATTATTTTTTTTAAAACTTGGTGGTTGAATTCAAAGAAAGAAAATAATAATATGATACTTAGTTTTTTCGTTCTTTTCATATTTACCACAAATATTTTTTCCTGCATTTCACAAAAAAGCACATATAATATAAAACTTAAGTTCCACATACGTGTAACCCAAATAAACAACCACAAAAAACATTTGTTAATAGACTGTGTTTAAAACGAAATGTATTAGATTATATTCGTGTTTATCATGACAACAGCAGTTCAGCCATATTTTTTTAAGCATTAATAATAATCAGTGGCGCCATCAAACGGAAATTAATTATTTAAATTGCAGACCTGTAATAATTAGTTTAATTAGTTTACTATATTATTTTATTATATTTTTATGTCTTTTTAATAAACACTACCAACTTTTAATTGCCAATATTGTAAATACTAACAATTTTGGCGAAGTATTTCTTAATGTTCGTTAAACGATAATCTATAATAAAAAAAATATACTTTTTCGTATATTTGGGCAGAAAAAGGAAACCAATTCATAGAGGTTAAGTACTTTACCCTATTTTTTTAATCTAATTAAAACGTTTAACCAAGAAAAACAATACACACACGTCGCCAAAGTGGGGGTTGTTTCAGATAAGAAACACTTCGGCCGGCCGTCCAATAACTATAGTTTGACGCACGGATCTGTGGCTACGGGAAATTTGTTTGGGATGTGTGTGCAAGTGGGAGGCTCGATGTAGGCACGCACGCCTTATAACGCTTTTGACGGAAAGAAGAGAGCGCGAATGATTCCTCCCCCTTACGTCGGAGACTTTCTTTCAAGCGGGGAACTATACTTATCAATAAATGAGACTTATTTTGTTTAACAGTGTTTACACCAATATTCAGTGGTCCTTGGCTGGCAGTAATAATTTGTCTCTGTCATACTTTTTACGTAAATAGTTAGGGTATATCCACATCCTAGCATAACAGGCATAATACATAAGAATGCGCTTCACTGATTGGCTTGATGTGCCATCATAAGTCAATCACGGTATCGCATTTTTATGAATTTTGCTTGTTATGAGATGCTGTGAATAAGCACTTACTGTTTTGCTGTCCATAAAGTATGTCACTTAAATTGACCAAAATTCATACACTTCATTCCCCGTTTCTCGCGTTATTAAAGGCTGTAGAGATTTCATATTTTGGCTACCACCCCTAAAACCCTCCTATTTTGGGGGGTACGAAATTTTACTATAGTCTGTTTCATCATACAGGATAGTAAATTAAAAATCGCACAGGTTTGAATAGTATATGTTTGTGTATAGAATATAGTTATGTTTTATAAAATAAACTACGCAGTATATTCGCACATCCAATATTCGAATCTGTTTTGAAAATATTCACTGTGCGATTTTTAATTTACTATCTTGCTTGATGAAACAGACCATAATAGAATTTGAGTACGCAAGTATGATTTACTAAAAACATAGGTTTTCTGGTAGCAAACCCTTCATAAAATAGAGGTGAGTACGATACGGTTTAAACATGTGTTACCAGCATCAATTTACTCACTGAAATACCTCAACTTTACGTGTTTTTGCGGCTCAAGAAATTTTAATTTCAATTCTCAGTGTATATTTCACTGTTTTATCTACATATTTTTGATATTATCTCTAGACTTAGTCTTTTATTACTTTATTATTCGCTTTTTATTGGTTTTTGCTTTCCTCTAGTTCAAAATAGAACGGATGTACACGAGAAAAAAGATTTTTTTTTTTTTACAATAAAAGTGAAAAGTAAAATTGTGTATTTTACAATAAATATTTCAGCCGCCAGACTGGGTTGAGGTAGTGCTCCCTAGACAATACATTATTATACTATTCACAGGGCGTAGCGCTAGAATAGTAGTATACGGTAGTTTAGAATTTCTCTAAATCGCAAAAAAAATTCTTGGATGTTACGATTTTTATGTAGGTAGGTACACGATAACTCAAGAACGGATTAAAGGATCGACTTGAAATTTTAAGTTAGAATCAAGTTCTATGAGAGAAAAACTCTATTGTTTTGAAAATAATCCCCCAAAAACAAAAAAAAAATGTTTTTTTATAAATGATAAAACTTTGGTTTGAACTTTTTTATATAAAAGATCAGATCCTAACCTAACCTATTTGTGACTTTTATCTAAGTCCAACCAAATTGAAGTTCTAAATATAAAAAAAATTAATATAAATATACGATTTGTACTAATTTGATAACTAAAAGACAGTTCATTAATTAAAAACATGTTTTTGTTGAGAATTGGGTACGAAAAATAAAACAAAAAAAGAAAACGAATAAAAAAACAAAAAAAAAACGTTTTAAAACAATGTTTTAAAACAACATATTGAAAGAAAAACGTTTTTTAACATCACTTGCGAGGTCAAGTGAGGTAAAGTGAGGTCAACTGAGGTAAAGTAAGTTAAAGTGAGGTAATGTGAGGTAAAGTGAGGTCTTGTGAGGTAAAGTAAGGTAAAGTGAGGTAAAGTGAGGTAAAGTGATCTATAAAAATGTATATAATTGTTGCTTGGAATGCCGATATATGTGAAACTCAGATTAATGTTAATAATTTTAATTTACAAATTATGAAATTTTAATTTTTGATACTGCAATTAATTTGAAAATTAAAAAAAAAACACTGTTATTTCATCCTTTTAAGTTTTCACTTCTGTCGGCAGTCCCCATGACTGCCCATGACTCTTTTATTTTTTTAATTTATAATGACTAAAAAAAATGTCATCCCCCCAAAAACTTTTTTTACCCGCCAGAAATTTTGACAACCACAAAAAGAAAAAATCATCATCTGGCGGATGGGATATGAGGGGACCACAAAAGTGGGGGGAGGGGCATGAGATTTTTCTCACTATCTCACCTATCCAGTCGACGCTGTATTATACATTATAATAATGAAATCCTACTTGCATTACATATCTTCACGGCTTGTTTATGATTTGTGTCCAATATTCCTACGTTTCTTCTTACTCTCAACTTGCTTTTCAATATATCTTTAAGTAAGCCCTTACGTCAGTACACGTGTACCCAGAGAACAAATATCGTAAATTTTACAGAACTCTATATGAAAACACATAATTATTTATGTATTATTCACATAATTTATATTGTAATTTTCTAAAAATTAATAATTTTATATACCATGTTATTCACAGGGCTAGGCTAGAATAATATTATACAGTAGTTTCAAATTTCCCAAAATCGCTAAAAAAAGTCCTAGAAAAAACATTCTTGGGTGCAAATGTGTTTCATGAAAAAATAAGAAGCTTTGAACATGTTTTTCAATATTTTTTATTATTTTTCAAGAGAAAATCTTTCTATTTAATGTAATTTTTGAATTTTTTTTTTTGGGAAAATTCAATATATTATTTACTGTGATACTGATATGTAATGGAATGCGTGGCATTACATATCTTCACGGCTTGTTTGACTTTTCCCGCACTATATTCACGTAACCCTACGTTGGTATTTATTTTGGCAGCGTAAAGTTCTGTATTTGTGTGGGGAATATATTGTATAAAATTTATTAAAAATTATGAAGTTACATGTTTGTTCTTGAAATTTAGCCAATTTATTCTGAAAAATTTTATTTTACATAATTTGATATAAAATTTTACCCAATATGTTCTTGAAAACTTGGCAATAATTTTTACATTTTTTTCTCTGTGTATACTGCCCTACTACGCTAGAAAGCAGTAACTCCATCTGTCGCATAGCAGCGCTTTCAAAATATTACATCAGAGTTGACGTCAAAACGTCGCTAGGCGACAAATGGAGTTACTGCTTTCTAGCGTACCAGGGCAGTATAGTTAGCCACCATTTGATCTCTTTTTCTAACTAGCTCTTTTCTTCTGATCAGAAGATGCGTTTTGCTCAATTCTCTCCAATACGCTATCGCCTGTAAATTTATCTTACCATATTGTCTCTAACACTTTATCCAACTTTATTAACACAGACGTAGGTATAAAAATGTTACGTTATTACACGGAATAATCAATAAGTGACGTCATATGGTTTGTAACGTACATATAATGTGAAAATATTAAGTAATCCCAATGTTTTAGTAGTGATGTGTAAGGGTATTAAAGATATTAAAACCACAGATTCTTTTCTAAAACCGAAAAGCTATAGAAAAGGAAAATATTTTCTTTCCAAGCCCACTTATACTTAGTTCATAAAGAATAACTCGGTTTTGCAGTTAATAAAAGATAACTTGGTTATCAAACACTACCAATTTGTGAAGGAGACTGCGAAAAAATATTATGTAATAGGTAATCGAGGTATTAAGCAACCAATCTGATACACTTTACGGTTACATAGCTAGAAGAGTAAATATTGTAGTCGGAGTCTGGTGACCATTTTTATTTCATTATTTGCTCCCGGTTATATTTTATATATCGTCGTATGAGAACAACAAGGTTTTAACTGTATAAATTATAGATTTGAGTTATTATCAATCAAAACTTTAAAATCATGAAACTTACGTTAAATTTCATAATTGAGTGGTATATTATGCTGGGATGAGCTTATATTAGAATAAATTAGTACCTATAATACACATTTTGTTGATATTTTAAATATTAGCTAAAATAAATAATCAGTTGGTATTTTTATAACCCAAAAATCTATGAAAAGTAGTAGTACAACAGTGCACTAACTGAGAACCGTTTTCATTAAATTCACATATTTTTTGGCTGTTTGTTTTAATAATTTATACAAAAATGCAATATTTTGCATTAATCATTATTAAAATTGATAATTATAATTATAATTAATAGTTGTTTCGCACAAGTATTCCTCATCAACCTCCATAATTTTGGTAAAAATTACAGGTTAAACTATTTATGCATTAGTGACATCGATGTGACTTAAGTTAATTTTCATTAACGGAGTACCTGATTTTTAAGTAAGAAATGCAAATTAAACTTTATTATCAGTTAGAATCTCGTTGCACTAAAAAAATCTTAAAAAATGCAGATAGAACATGGTTGTATTGTAAATAAAATGGGCTATGTACATAATATTTTTATTTTTTAACAGGCAAAAAGGTAGTAAAAAGTTCTATTCAAAAATGCAAAAAAAGTGAAAACCTGAAAAAAATGTTAGTTGAAACCTTGTTGTTCTGATACGACGATATGTCGTATGTCGTATGTCGTATATGATAAGCACATTCAAATTAAGCTATTTCCAAATTGGTAGACTCCGGGTCCGGTTCCTTTGGGTGTTCGAAGCTCCAAAAGCTGTCAATAAGCTACCAAAAAATGTATTTTTAACTTTCCGAGTCATATACATTTATTTTAATACATTCAGATTAAGCTGTTTTCATAGTTATACACGGAAAGAAATTAGTGGGCTCTGCGCTATACATTATAAGATATTTGGTAACAGTGGCAAATTATAGTGATTTAAGCTATAGATTATAAGGGACACAATAACTAATAATGTTAAAAATAAATTGGAAACGATTATATATATTACAGACACGATTATATTTATTACAGGCACTATTATAAATTTACAGAAATTTTATTATATTATAAAAATTATTAGCACGGACAATAATTAAATCTATTTAAGCTATAAATGCCATACTATTTGTTATATTTTATTATTCACTAAACAATTAGAGTATTTCATATAAATTTTTACACTGACTGCCATAATTGTAAGAGAAAGCCTTGTATTTATATAATAAGCGATTATAATTTGCTTGGTATGTGTGTTATAGCGCTCCTAGCTATAATTTTTTTTTCCGTGTACACAATAATTCTGTGGCCAAGGGGTCTACCCCTACACTCTTTAAAAAGTGCCTTTGAAATATGTGATACTTAATTTTTTAAAGAAATGAGAATTTATGAAATTACATTTTGATTAGATGAAAATTTTTCAGACCTTATAGTCTCGAAACATGTCAGATAAAGTTTTTAAAGTCTTTTTTTAACCCTTAGCCTAGTGAATAATTGTGTAAAACTGTGAAAATATAGTCTATATACTAATCTAAATGTAATACATGTAATATTTGGCTAGGTAAGTTAAAAATATATATTTTCGGGGACCCCATTTCACCACTTTTTATAGGCTTCTAGCATCCAAAGGAACCCGATCGAGGACCTGGCGATTTGCAAATAGTTTAATTTGAATGTACTTTAAAACATATATAAAATACAGCTGGGAGAAAATTATGAAATAAAAATTGTCACCAGCTCTTAGACTATTATGTGAAAGTTCTCAACTTAAAAACAATGTCCTGCACCTTTCAAAAAATATTAGTAACAATACATCCAATACATAAAATGCCCTATGAAAAATGACCAATAGAGAACAGAAGAAATTTTCTATTGGTTTTTTTGAGGTTTGTACTCGGTTATTGAACTGGTATATACCAATACAGACCAATAGAAAACTACTTACGTAAGTCGGTTTCTATTGGTAAACTCCAATATAGACCAGTACAATAACCGAATACAAACCGAAAAAAAAACAATAGACTCGAAAAACGTATTATTGGAAATTACCAATACAATCTTGTGTAAGTCGTTTTCTATTGGTTTATAATGGGCTTTCCAATAAAATAACCGATAGAGACCAATACAGACCAATAGAGAGGCATACAATGTATCTTATTGGAAATTACCAATATAATTTGTAGAAGTTGGTATATTGGTTTATATTGGATTTTACCGGTACAATAATGTACCAATACGGACCAATAAAGATAAAATGTATCTTATTGAAAATAACCAATACAACGTTATATATGTCAGATTCAATTGGAATTTTCCAGTACAATATTTTTCGAATATATATGACCCATATAGGTCATATACAATTTGCTGCAAAAAAATCACATGCAACAAACAAACCTTAAAGTCATGTGATTTGTTAACTATTTTTTTTTTTAAATAATAATAGTAATTATATACCAAGGTAGAGAAGACATTTTTTATAGCCGATATATATCCAATATAAACCATTAGATACCAATATAAAAAAAATATTTGAAAAAGACCAATACAGACCAATAAGTTTTTGTATTGGTATTTACCAATAAATATAATATCGATATTTCGTCAAATATAAACCAATACAAAAAAGAAGGTTTTTGTACTGGTATTTACCAATAAATATAATATCCAATATAAACCATTAGATACCAATATAAAAAAAAATATTTAAAAAAGACCAATACAGACCAATAAGTTTTTGTATTGGAATTTACCAATAAATATAATATCGATATTTGGTCAAATATAAACCAATACAAACCAATACAAAAATAAGGTTTTTGTATTGGTACTTACCAATAAATATAAAGTCCAATATAAACCATTAGATACCAATATATATTAAAAAAAATATTTAAATAAACCAATACGGACCAATAAGTTTTGTATTGGTATTTACCAATAAATATAATATCCAATTTAAACCAATACATACCAATAAAATAATATATATTTTGGAAAAGAACCAATACAGACCAATACGTTTTGTATTGGTAATAACCAGTAAAAATTTTTTCCAACACAGACCAATATAAACCAATAGAGTTTAATTTTAATACCAATAAAGACCAATAAAACCAATAGAGACCAATAAAAACCAATACAAATTTCTATTGGTTTGTATTTGATTTCTATTGGTCATTTTTCATAGGGTGCTAAAATAAATAAATAAATAAATAAAAAATTAAATAAATAAGAGATGGCGGTGTTTTGCAGTATTTTCAAATCTCCCTGTATATTTATTATAATTTACAGCAGCGGAGTATTGCCTAACTAAGCTAAAAAGCATTAACTACATTTGTCAATAGCAGCGTTTTTTAAATATTACATCATGATATCAGAGTTGACAAAAAAACGTCGCTATGATAAAAATTAAGTTACTGCTTTCTAGCTTAGTAGGGCAGTATAGGTTTACTTTGAACTCCAAAAAAGGAAACATTTCTCCAAAATAAAAGTTTTTTATACCAAATATATACAATTCTGAATAATTTTTTTTGGGAAAATTTTTAGATGCGTTACTTTAGTATTACATTAATCTAGAGGAGAGTAAAGTATTCATAGCAAGTGGGAATATTTAATACGAACGTGAAAAACACTTTTCTCTCGGGTAATCTACACTATTTTTTCTACGAAACTAAAACACACAGTTACGAGATTTAAGCGTATATGTGCAAAAGTAAAAAGCACAGTACCTAACATTACGTCGTATTAAGTACTTAATATGTATATCAAAAATAAAATATACTGGAAAGGTTTTTCTACGGAATACGAAGCAATAAATTTCTTCACGGCTTGTTATTTCTGTTATTGTCGAACGCGGCTTCTTTCAGGACGAAATAAGTGTCTTCTTTCAGTTTGTGAAAACAAATAAAAAGCTTTCTCGTAAAGCACAGCCTTTAATAAGATAATCAGAAAATAAAATCTGAATTTTGTAAGTACCAATCCTAAGGAAATATGCGGTAAGTGCATCGCAGATGTTACTTACTTACCTCGTTCTTTCTATGTAAAATTTTGTTTTGAAAAGAGAAACAGGATAAATCAAATATAAAAGAAAGCAAAATTATGGGCATTTAAGGGCAGTCAGACATAATTAATAGATAGATACATTTATTGTTTATAAAAAAATATATAAATAAATAAATATATATATAAAAAAATAAAAAAAATTATTGTTTAATTGTATACTACTATTGTTTAATACTATTGTTACTACTATTGTTTAATAGTATACTACTAGCATGTACTAGTAGATATATCTATTTAAATAAAATTAAATAATAATATAATATAAAAACTGCTGCCAACAAAATACTTTCCCCTATAGGCCTAGGTTTATTTAAAACGAAAAAAAAATATATTTTAAAAAATAAAAAAAAATGAAAAAAATATTAAAAAATAAAAAAAAAAATAGAAAAATTCGTTTTTCAAAAAAAAGATCTATTAAAAAAAATATATATTTTTTTTGAAAATATTTTTTTTCGAAAATTTGCTGTGAATAGTATATAATGGAATGCGCAGCACTGCATATCTTCACGGCTTGTTATATTATAAAGTATCAAAAAGGACCCCGCACCAAATACCTAGGAAATTTGTTGTCGACAGAATTTTTCCAAAATCTAGGAATAGAATCTTTAGGTCATTCTGAATAAAAGTTGTCATGTACATAAAATCACTAAGTGCCTTTATTTAAAAAATACAGCAGGTGGTAGCTCCGAAAATCGAAATTTTAAAATCGCGATTTTACGTATTTTTTACCGAAATGAACTTATGTATTGGTTTATATGAAGTAGATTATATGTAAAATGCTGTGTACTTATGTATACTTATGTATTGATTCTTATGTATACCTAATTACACCTGTCACTTAGTACTACTAAGAGTGTCTTGAAATCTTCGCTAAATAAGTCAAAATCTTTAACCACCTTTTTTATCTCTCTCGACGTTTTAGACCGTCCTGAGCCAAAACCAGTAAAAAAAAAATTTTCGTCCGTCTGTCTGTCTGTCTGTCTGTCTCTGTCTGTCTGTCTGTCTGTCTGTCTGTAAACTCATTTCTAAAAAAGATTTCGACAAGCGGTTTTTTGCATATCGTTTCTTATCAAATTTCGAAGACTGATTAGATTTTGGGGGTAAACAATTGGGGGTAAAGGGGTAAGAATGGGGTAAAACTCCTATTTTTAGCGTTTTTTTTGGTTATAATTAAGTTAATTATTATGGTATGTTATTAATTAAGCATGTACATAAAAGATATTTTAAAACTGCTCAAAAAATGTTAGAAACAATTTTTTCCTAAAACACATTGTATTCGAGATATTGGCGTTTAAAGCAGTATAATGTTTTTTAGCATAACTTAATCTAGTTATAATACTAAATACTCAATTATGATAAATAAAAATCTGATTATAAAATAATGTTATAATTAAGTTATGCTAAAAAACATTTTACTGGTTTGAACGCCAATATCTCGAAAACAATGTGTTTTAGGAAAAAATTGTTTATAAAATTTTTTGAGTAGTTTTAAAATATCTTTTATGTAAGTGCTTAATTAATAACATACCATAATAATTAACTTAATTATAACCAAAAAACGCTAAAAATAGGAGTTTTACCCCATTCTTACCCCTTTACCCCCAATTGTTTACCCCCAAAATCTAATCAGATCTTCGAAATTCGATAAGAAACGATATCGAGTTTACAGACAGAGACAGACACAGAGACAGACAGACGGACGAAATTTTTTTTTACTGGTTTCGCCCCAGGATGGTTTTAAACGTCTATAAAGATATAAAAACGTGGTCAAAGATATTGATTTAGTTGGCGAAGATTTCAAGACACTCTTAGTAGTACTAAGTGCCGGTGTAATTAGGTATACATAAAAATTAATACATAAGTATACATATGTAAACAGCATTTTACATATATATCTACTTCATATAAACCAATACATACGTTCATTTTGGTAAAAAATACGTATAATCGCGATTTTAAAATTTCGATTTTTGGAGCTACCATCTGCTGTATTTTTTAAATAAAGGCACTTAGCGATTTTATGTAATGACAACTTTTATTCAGAATGACCTAAAGATTCTGTTCCTAGATTTTGAAAAGATTCTGTAAACAACAAATTTCCTAGGTATTTGGTGCGGGGTCCTTTATATTTTTAAAGAAAATCATAAAAAAAATATGTTATAATTTATTTTAAAAACTCACTTGCATGCACAAAAGAATTATACGTTCAGTTAAATTTTTATTTTAAATTTAGATACTTACCAGAAATTAACAGATTTTTTAAATACCAAAAAGCATAAATATAGTTAGTTTAAGTATTATTTCGTTTATTAAAAAATTAAAATCCATGCCAAACTTTTACATAGAAAGAATGCGGCAAGTACCTTCTTCGGTGTACTTACCGCAGATTTCCTTAGGATTGGTGCTTATATACGTTATTCTCTGTAGTAAAATAATGCTAACCTTAAAAACCGTATGTGTCAGAGCACTGGTACACGACTTTAAATTTCTTATCTGCATATGTTTGTTTATTTTCTTGTATTTCGAATATTATGTATTATGCATTTATTATTTCAACCCTTAATTGTTATATTTTAACTAATGAAACCTAACTTACTTGTGCCTTGTAAAGAAGACAGCCAACGAAACGTCAGCAGTTTTAGTAAAAAAACGTTTTTCAATATAAATATATAATATTAATTTTTATTGTAAATTATCTATAACTTTTCAACAAAAGCTGGACTCTTTTTTATTTTAATTTTTCTGTCGCTTTTTATTTAATTGTATATTTAGAAATTGATTAAATTTTTCAAATATAAAAATTGTTAAAAGGTGCCATTATAGTTAAAGTGCTTTTACTTAACATCTATTTAAGTTTTTTGAAAATCAATATTTTATTCGGTTATAAATTTAAGTTTTTATTGAAGGATAAAAGCCGTGTCGTCACCTGATTTATGCACGTTTAGCTTTCATAAATCAACCAATAAATATTCCATTTCATCAAAATATATATATCATCATAGTAGAATTCAAATTTGAGAATTATTGGGACAAAATTGAAGTGTCCAGCGAGATATTTATGTTTTCAAGAAGAGAATAAATCTGTTGAAATTCAAATAGAAATATGTATATTCTCACCTTTTCCAAGAAAAGTCTTGCGTTAGCAAAAAAAAAATTGATTTTTAATTCTTAATTTTAATCAATCGCACTTGAAGAAACCACAACACACCGATCTGGAAACAACTTTTAGCTCGTATAACCCAAGTTTTTTTTTTTCATAATTTAATTATTTAGAGCTATGGCATATTTTTAAGACCAAATTTAAAAAAAAAATCTGAGAAAAACGATTTTCATTTATTTTAACAAAAAAAATATGACATATTTAAAAATTATTTTATATATTCAGATTTAACGTCAAAAAGTGAGAAAAGAGTTTTTATAGACGTTTGAGCTAAATTGCTTTTTAAGGGAACTAGCGTACTTTTAAAGGGCATTTTTAGAATATTTATCACTAAGTGATAAATATACAGGGTGATCCATAACTGGCATGCCAAAATTTAAGAGGTGATTCTAGATCCAAAAATATAAAAAAAGTTCCTATAAAGGTTGGTCCGGAAATGAGCCATAAGGGATCTAGGGCCCTTTAAAATTGTAATAAAAATAAGGTTTTTAATTAATAACTCGGGTACCGTTTAAGCTAGAGCGGCGAGCTTTTGCATGTATACTAGTATTAATAAGGGCAATAAGTTTATGTTAATTAATTTTTTTAATTTATCCAGAGGCGTGCCCAGACGGACAAAATATATGAGGCTTAAAACATTTTTGCCCCAAACTTTTCTATGTGTATGTTTTTTGGATTTGTTGTAAAAAATATAGATTTCTAGAGTAAAAATACATATAAAATATCATATAGTGTAACACTGTAGGAGCAACCGTTATCAAAAAAAAAATGCAATTAAGAGGAAGTAACATTTTGTGCCACCAAAAACGTTACTTTTTAAAAGGCTATTACTCCTTTAATATTAAATTTAGGTGTTTTGGTGTATAATACTTTTTTGCTCAGTTTTAAATGAAGAATCACCCTGCAGCATTAAAATTTTATTGGTGCTTTTTTTGTTCCCCATTCAATAGGTCATCTTCGAAGGGCCGTAGCTCCCTTAGGGCTCATTTCCGGACCAACCTTTATAGAAACTTTTTTTCATATTTTTGGATGTAGAATCACCTCTTAAATTTCGGTACGCGAGTTCTGGAACAGGCTGTATATGAAGTCTTCATATCTCAGAAACGGTTTAACTTATTAACATGAAATTTTTACTGAACTATAGAACCAATAAATGTAAACATTTAACGTTTTATTAAAGTTAAGTTTTTGACCAGGGGCGTAGATAATGCCTGCCTCATAATTTGGTTTGGACTTTTTAAGTTTATTGGTTGCATACTACAGTAAAAATTTCAAGTCAAACCGTTCCTGAGTTATGAAGTGAATAATATTCTAAAATTGTCCCTTAAACGTGTTCTAGCTCCCCTAAGAAGCCATTTAACCGAGGGGTGTCTCACCTTTGACAATACATGTACGCTTTAGCTGACATTACCTCGACATTACTTAAAAGTACGGGACATTACCTGATATTACTTGACATTACATGACATTACTTGACATTACAAGAAATTACTTGACATTACAAGACATTACTTGACATTACTTGACATTACAGTCCAAACCTAGTGCGCATGTGCGTAGACATTATCTACTATTTATGCCTGCGCGTAGACATTGCGTGTGTGAAAATTTCTATCCGAAAGGGGGAGGTTAGTTCTGAAACATGAAATGGGATGGGTGTTTTTATTTCTATAGTATTAAGGTCATATTCGTTAAACATAAACTTAAAAAATGATTTTTTTTTTTAGTTATCAAAAATCATACAAGCAGTTTTTTCCCAGTGCAAAAAAGACACCAGTAGACCACTAGTAATGGTGTATAAGTAAAAAAATCAACCACTCATTCAAATAAAATACTTCGGCCAACTAAAGAATACTTACCACTACATATGTTCATTTTTAAAGGGTCTCGGACCCTGGGTCCGTAACGAAATACTGAACCCGTATAGTATCGCTTGGTTTTTCGTCCGTCTGTCACAGCCGGACGGGATACTCTTGTTAGGAGCATATTTAATTTTATTATTTAATACTTGACATTAATTGACATTACCTTGACATTACCTTGACATTACATTGACATTACCTTGACATTACTCGACATTATTTTGCATTTTTGACAATACATGTACACATTTTTGCCAGTGAGACACCCCTCGCATTTAACATAAACGTTCATAAAAACTTTTTGTCTTAATTTTTGACGTAAAATCTGAATAACTAAAAAAAAAATAATTTTTAAAATATGTCATTTTTTGTTAAAACAAATGAAAATCGTTTTTCTCAAAATGCATCGATAGATTTTTTTTTAAATTTGGTCTTTAAAATATTCCAAAGCTCTAATTAATTAAATTATGAAAAATAACTTGGGTTATATGAAAGTTGAGCTAAAAATTGTTTCCAGACCGGTATACCCAAGCTAGCTTGTATTTTTTAGATATATATATATATATATATATATACAGGGTGTTCCGTGAGGAAAGGGAAATATTTAAAGAATATGTTCTATAGGTCAAAATAAGAAAAAACATAAACCCATAAACATATGTCCACAAACGGCTCATAAGGGAGCTACGCCCCTTCAAATGGGGTACCAAAAATTTAATTTTTAATTAATAACTTAGAAACCCTTTGTGTTATAGCAACAAGATTTTGCATGTGATCTATTCTTAATAAGGCCTATTAGCCAATGGTATTTGCATGTAGTCACTTAAACCAGGGGCGTGCGACAAGAGGGGTCTGATCACTTTTTTTGCCCCAAACCTTTTTCTGTTAAAGTTTTTTGTGGGTTTATTTATTGGAATAGTATTCTTTAGGTAAAAACACATTAAAAAGGTACTCTTGCTAAAATACTTTAGGATTAACCGTTTTCGAGAAAAATACAATTAAAGGCAAAATTACAAGTTTCAAGAACCAAAAATTAAACACCAAATTGTTGAAAACCAAAATTTCAATGGTGTAGGTTAACTGTACACCAAAAACTAAGAAAAAAAGTTTGTATACAGGTAATTCCAAAAATCAATGCTAAAGGAGTTATTGTCTCCAAAATTTTTGAAGGGTGATGGTACCTTTAAAATCGATTTTTGAACCTACATGTATAAAACTTTTTTTCTTAGCTTTTGATGTAGAATCACACTGCAAAATTAAAATTCTGGTTTTTTAACATTTTAGTTTTAATTTTTGGTTCTAGAAAGGTGTAAGTTTGCCTTTAATTGTATATTTTCGAAAACAGTTAATCCTATGGTATTACAACAAGAGTACCTTTTTTATGTGTTTTTACCTTGGTTATAATATTCTAAAAATAAACCCACAAAAAAGTGATAAGACCCCCCATTACGGACGCCCCTGGTTAATGGTTAAAGTAACTACATGCAAATACCATTGGCTGATAGGCTTTATAAAGCATAGATCACGTGCTAAACCTCGATGCTATAACACAAAGGGTTCCGAAGTTATTAATAAAAAATCGAAATTTTGGGACCCCTTTGAAGGGCGTAGCTCCCTTACGAGTCGTTTTTGGACATTTGTTTATAAGAACTTTTTTCTTATTTTGACCTCTAGAATGCATCCTTAAAATATTTCCCTTTCCTCACGGAACACCCTGTATATATATATATATATATATATATATATATATATATATATATATACATTAAAAAGTTATTATAAAGCTAATCTCACCTGTAATCGGTTACTTTGGCTGCTAGCGAAACTCGGCAAATAGCTAAAATTTGACAGTTGTCGTTGACAGTAAAACGGTTTTAGCTGAGTTTCGCTGCCTTTCACTGAGCTTCATTGAACGACCTAATCAGGTCTATTCACGTGCGTAAACAATATTGCTATTTTGGCAATATTGGCAAAAATCTCATGCGATTTTGACCAGTATCGTAGGTGGTAATACAGGTCAAAATCGCATGGGATTTTTGCCAATATAGTCAAAATAGCAATATTGTTTACGCACGTGAATAGACCTGAATGTGTTGCTAAGTGCAGGGCCGGAAAATTAAATCGCTCGCTAGTTGCCAGTGCTTAGTCATGACATTAATTTGCCCTAAAAATATATGCGTGACAATCAGCCTCAATCTCCCCTACAAAACAGTGTAGATATAACGGTATTTACAAGTATTAATGTAACCTTGTCTAGCATTTTATAGTATAGATATCTGTATATACAACCTATTACTACCTACATATTTAATATTTGTATGTAAATTTTATTTTCATATTCAATATTAATAAATAATTATAAGTTATTCTTTTTCAGTCATTTTTATGTTACTTGTTTGTATCCACAGAAACAGTGCCTTTAAAATGTCACTTTACGTGGCAAATTGTTTAATATTTTTGTTAGTTTTAACACAACCGGTATGTAGTAATTTATAAAATTTATTAGGTCAACAAAAAAATTTTATCATTCAAAAGATTCTCTTATCAATATCACAGACATAATATAGGTATATAAGTGACAAGTTTTAGATTTTTTTTAAAGGTTTGTATTGTTTTGTGTAAATAAGGTAAGTGAGCCAATTATTGCTATAATAAGACCTTTTTTTATGTTATTCACAGCGCCTGCGCTATAATAATATTATACGGTAGTTTCAAATTTCCCAAAATCGTCAAAAAACGTCCTAGACAAAAAATTCTTGGATACAAATGTGTTTCATGAGAAAATAAGAAACTTTGAAAATGTCCGTCTGCCCGTCCGTCTGTCTGTCTGTTCGATGTCACGATTTTTGTAGACACGATAACTCCAGAACGAATTATCCGATCGACTCGAAATTTTCAGGAAAAATCAAGTTTTTCAAGGGGAAAATCCCTATTGTTTTTCAAGGTAATCCCCCCAAAAACAAAAACTTATGGGGGGTTAAACTTTTTTAAAAAATAAAAACTATAATTTTCAAAAAATAAATAAATAAATAAATAAAATTATTTCGTTTTTCCCAAAAAGAAAACTAAAAAAAAAGAAAATTCTTGAAAAGTTTTTTTCGAATTTTTTTTTGAAATTTTTTTTTAAGTGTTTCGTTTTTCAATTTTTTTATATATTTTTATAATATTTGTGAATAATATTTAATGAAATGCGTAGCATTACATATCTTCACGGCTTGTTTTTTACAGCTTCAAATTTATTTGTAATTATCTGAAACTTTACTACAATAACAATAAACATGCCTTTATTTCTATAGGTAAAAAATAAACAAATTGTAAGAGTTTAGAAAAACATGTTTGCTTTTTAAAAAGATTGCATACTGACAATTGTTATTGGGCTCCTAATATTAATATTAGGAACCCATATCCCAAATATTGCAAAAAAAAAGAACAAACTTACAAAAAATCAATAAGAAAATATTGTGACACAATAACAATTTCAGCTGTTTTTAGGTATAATTTAGACCACGTTGTCGTTTTTAGTAACCCCCACGCATTCTTTATTTACGTATCGTTGAAAATCTCATATCGGCCTGGCGATTCTCTTCGCATAAAAATCAGAACCAAGATTCAGAACTCTCTGATTTATTCGTTACTTTCTTTTCTGTTTGTCTTTTTGTTCATTTTTTTCTTGTCAACTACTTCGCATGGAAATATTAGGAACACAATTACAAAAAATTACATTTTCGCTTATTTATTGAGCGAAATACAATATGGGCCAAGAAAGTGCATGTTTGTGCCTACCTTATTAGGTTTTTGCCCTGCAATAATCAATGCTACCCAACTTACCACAGTCAGCACAATTTTACAAGTTTTATAGTGAAAAAGTAAAAAACATGAACTGCGTTGTTGTGTACGCCATTATCAACGGGATACAGATACATCATATTTACAGGCATCTTTTCGATATAATAGATATACTGACAGTGTCATCTATGACACAGAGGACGAACTAACAAGTTTAAGAGGCGGTGGTAATATTAGAAACATGGCATTAATTGGCTCACATACCTTACAAAGTACAAGTATTTATCTGTTAGGTAGTCTACCTCGGTCGCGTAGCAACCACCATTGACAAAGCATCTGTCGTCATTTATCTTGTCGGTAACTCTATACTGAGAATTTGTTTCCGTATTAAATACTACCAAACGGTATTTGGAAAATAGCAAAGAGCCCTAAAAAATAGGCACAAAACCTCATTTTTTTACAATTTAGAACACATTTATAGGGCGTCCAATCTATTTTTTAAGCCCTAATCTGGTGTATATGCAATATTTTAAAATATATTAGCCTCATATTATTTTATATGGGTTGTAAAAAAATTATATTTTAAACTACACTGCCTGGCATTAAATTCCGGACACCTAATTAATGGATTTGACTGATTCTTTTTTTGTTTTGAAGCTTAAGCATTCTCTACTTTTGTTTGTTTTAAGAATGATTAAAAATTTTTTGCTTTTATATACGGGTAATAGCTGTAGTGTTACCATATAATTTTATATGCGAATGATAATATAGTTTAAAATATTATAAATTTTTTATAACCCATATAAAATAATATGAGGCTAATATACACTGCCGTACATTAAATTCCGGACACCTAAAAAATTGACATTTTTTTAATTCAAATATTTCGAAAACTAATTAATGGATTTGACTAATTCTTTTTTAGTTTTAAAGCTTAAACATTCTCTACTTTTGTTTGTTTTAAGAATGATTTTTTTTTTCGTATTAACAGCAACAAATAATGTACAACTATGTTTTTTACCCCATCTTCTAGGACTTACATGGTACGCCACTGCAACTGTTTATCAAATTATTAAAGTCTCTCTTATTGCCGCAGTTTTAATGAATATTTTCTTTTTTATTTTTTTACATTTTTACTTCTGGTTTGGGAGATATCAGGATTTTCCTGAAAGTTGTAATTTTTTCAGTTAACTTTAAAAGTACTACATGAATTTGATTGATGCTGTGCTTTAAATTTGAAGCTTAGCCGAGTTACGTTTTTCTTCTAATCAAGTTTATCAAAAACATAAATTAGGTTTGAAAAACTTGAGTAGAAGAAAAAATAGGGTCACTCCGTCCGCCGGTAGTTCTGCGAAAGCCTCCGTCAGACGCCAATAAAAAGTCGCCCCGGGATGAAGAAACTGTAGAAGAAAAAGAAGTAAAAGACATGAGCGTAGAAGAAGAAGTAAAAGATGAACTTTAAATAAAAAACTCTGCTGATTTAGTACTTTTTGAGATGACTGAAAAAATGACAACTTTCAGGAAAATCCTGATATCTCCTAAACCAGAAGTAAAAAAGTAAAAAAATAAAAAAGAAAATATTCATTAAAACTGCTGCAATAAGAAAGACTTTAATTATTTGATAAACAGTTGCAGTGGCGTACCATGAAAGTCCTAGAAGATGGGGTAAGAAACATAGTTGTACATTAGTTGTTGCTGTTAATACGAAAAAAAAAATCATTCTTAAAACAAACAAAAGTAGAGAATGTTTAAGCTTTAAAACTAAAAAAGAATTAGTCAAATCCATTAATTAGTTTTCGAAATATTTGAATTTAAAAATGTCAATTTTTTAGGTGTCCGGAATTGAATGTGCGGCTTTGTATATTAGCTTTATATTATTTTATATGGGTTATAAAAAATTTATAATATTTTAAACTATATTATCATTCGCATATAAAATTATATGGTAACACTACAGCTATTACCGGTATATAAAAGCAGTTTATAATTCTTTCAAACTCATAAATTTACAACGAAGCGCAATCTTGAACACTATATTATTTAAATAAGATTTTTAAGCGCTACTTTTCGGCTAAATAAGACTTTTTTCTAGATAATAGGCACTTCTGCTGAAAAAATGCTATTAAACGGTGTCGTGCCCGACGTAATAGACAAAGAACCTAGTGAAAAATTATCAGTCGTCTTCAAAGGGGCATTAGAAGTGAATTATGGAAATGAACTAACCCCTCTTCAAGTCAAGGATGAACCCCTGGTTAAATGGAATGCTGATTCTAATAAATTATATGTTTTGGCTATGGTATGTAACAGAAGGTAGTTTATAAGTTAAAGCACACGCTGTTCTAGAAGAACTTTTAAATGACATGACAACTTCAATTTTTTTTTCTTTTTGGAATTTGTTATATGAGCTCTAATTAAAAAAATAAGACCAAAATTTTAAAAATCGTTAGAGCCGTTTTTGAAAAAAATGTGTGTTTTAGAAAATATCTCTGATATTTCACGCTAACATACTCGGTTTGCCCTTGATATCTCGGATTTTGACCAAACTTGGCATAGTGGTACCACTATGGTACCTAAGCACTCCATCCAAATTTTTTTCAAAACGGTCCATCCGTTCACGATACCGGGTGTCCCACCAAGCAGGTTCTTGACAAGTTATATCTCCGTTATTTGAAAAGGTAATTTTTTTGTAAAAAATAGCGTTAAATGGGAGCCAAAAGAGATTTTATTGACTTATTCAACCCCCCTTCATTGCTTACTCACTCTCTTGTAACCACCCCACCCTCTGATTTTCAAATAACACCTTCCACCCCCATTTTTATCTAAGAATATGAAATTACATTTCATTTTGAATTAAACCATGTATTATAAATAGTATCTTATTCTTTTAAGGGGATTCCAATAGCAAATATTATTTAGTAATAATAATGTCCCACCAGGTTTTAGACGGGCTATATCTCCGTTATTTAAAAATATAAAAAAGTTAAAAAAAATAAAATTAAATTGGAGTCAAAGTAGAATTTACTGACATATGCAAAACTACCCCTTATTAACCCACCCTTTTGGAACCACCTCCAACTAGTTTTTTAAATAGCGCTTCCCTATTTTAGTAAAGAATATAAAAGCACATTTCATTTTAAATTTAACCAGAAAATTTTCCAAAACTTACGTTAAATTGTACCCAAGAGAAAATTGATTAATATATTCAAAACCAACTCATAACAACCCAGTCTCCTAGAACTACCAGCAATTTTGTTTTAAGTACCACCCTTCTATTAATAAATAATAATTGTTATTTAAAGCCCCTTAAATTCTAAGATACCACTTATAATAAATGGTTGAATTCAGAATAAAGTGCACTTTCATAGTCTTTAATAAGAATTAGGGGGTGTTATTTGAAAAACAGAAGTTGGGGGTAGTTTCAAGAGAGTGGATAAGTAAGGAGCGGTTTTGAATAAGTCAGTAAAATCTTCTTTGGCTTTGATTTAATGCTATTTTTTGCAAATTTTAATACCTTTTCAAATAACGGAGATAAGCTATTTCAAGAATTTGGTGGGACACCCAGTATAGTGAACGGATGGACCGTTTTGAAAAAAATTTAGATGGAGTGCTTAGGTACCATAGTGGTACCACTATGCCAAGTTTGGTCAAAATCGGAGACATCGAGGGCAAACCGAGTATGTTAGCCTGAAATATCAGAGATATTTTTTAAAAAACACGTTTTTTTCAAAAACGGCTCTAACGATTTTTAAAATTTTGGTCTTATTTTTTTAATTAGAGCTCATATAACAAATTCCAAAAAGAAAAATAAATGGAAGTTGTCATGTCATTTAAAAGTTCTTCAAGAACACCGTGCGCACCAAAATACTGATTGAAAAATAAAGAAGTAAAAAAAAAAATATTTCATTGTATCTAAACGCGCTACTTTTTTATAATAAATCTATTCCAAAAGTTTGTTTTTTTTACTAGTGCGAAAATTAAAATAGTCAACGTTGTTTGTTTGATTAATATTAAAACTGATAACATTTGAAGTCAAATGTATTTTTTTTGTCAAAGATACAAATTAATTTATTAAGATTGAGATAAAAAATAAATTAGTTCTAATCTTGCTTTTAAGAACACAGTAAAAAAAAAACTAAAAATTATAAAGCCAACATTTCGCCCCTTATTGAGAAATTTTTAAACAAGAAAGTGGGTAATCCGGCTTCACCAATTTTTGCGGCAATGGTTATGAATCTTTTACTAAAAGAATTAATACTCGATTAACTTTTATTCTTATTTTCTTAAAGATTTTTGTTTATGATATTATCACCACTATTCCGTTTGACCTTCTAGATTTTATTTTTTTATTTAACTCTTTTCACCCTAAATTAAAATTCACTTTTGAAAAAGAAGTAGATAATAAAATTAATTTTTTAGACACTACCCTAATAAAACAAAATGATGGTTTCATTATTATTGACTGGTATCAAAAATCTTTTTGTTCTAATAGATATATCCATTATGATTCTTTTCAAAATAAAGCTTATAAAATAAATACTATTAAAATGTTAAAAAATAAAGCAATAAAATTAAGCGATCCTCAATTTCATAGAAAAAATTTAAACAAAATTAAAAATATCTTGTTAAAAAACAACTATCCAGTAAAATTACTAAATTCAATTCTTTTTAAGAATTTAAATAATAGTATCATTCAAAATCAAACCAATTTAAAGTTTGTTGTTATTCCTTTTATACCTGAATTGCGCTTTAAAATATCAAACATTTTAAAGAAAGATAATTTTAAAATATTAAGTTATTCTCCATCGCAATTACATTTGAAGCTCAAAATATGAGCGAAATAGTATGAACGAAAATTTGAATCTTTTTGGCACTTGTACCTTATGTGATTTATCTTTTCTTTTCAACTAAAACGACCATTAGGCCATTGGGAATATACTGTGCTGATGATACCAAATAAGGTTGAAACAGTGCTGTACACGGTTTCCCCTCTAATGTTCAATGTCCAACATGCCACGAAATACCTAACTCATTATATATTCATGGACGCGATAGTTTAATTTTATGTAATACATATATACCGGTAGAAAAATTATTTAAGGTGCTTGTGCTGGATTCTCCATCGCAATTACATTTGAAGCTCAAAATATGAGCGAAATAGTATGAACGAAAATTTGAATCTTATTGGCACTTGTACCTTATGTGATTTATCTTTTCTTTTCAAGTAAAACGACCATTAGGCCATTGGGAATATACTGTGCTGATGATACCAAATAAGGTTGAAACAGTGCTGTACACGGTTTCCCCTCTAATGTTCAATGTCCAACATGCCACGAAATACCTAACTCATTATATATTCATGGACGCGATAGCTTAATTTTATGTAATACATATATACCGGTAGAAAAATTATTTAAGGTGCTTGTGCTGGATTCTCCATCGCAATTACATTTGAAGCTCAAAATATGAGCGAAATAGTATGAACGAAAATTTGAATCTTTTTGGCACTTGTACCTTATGTGACTTATCTTTTCTTTTCAACTAAAATGAACATTAGGCCATTGGGAATATACTGTGCTGATGATACCAAATAAGGTTGAAACAGTGCTGTACACGGTTTTCCCTCTAATGTTCAATGTCCAACATGCCACGAAATACCTAACTCATTATATATTCATGGACGCGATAGCTTAATTTTATGTAATACATATATACCGGTAGAAAAATTATTTAAGGTGCTTGTGCTGGATTCTCCATCGCAATTACATTTAAAGCTCAAAATATGAGCGAAATAGTATGAACGAAAATTTGAATCTTTTTGGCACTTGTACTTTATGTGATTTTTCTTTTCTATTCAACTAAAACGACCATTAGGCCATTGGGAATATACTGTGCTGATGATACCAAATAAGGTTGAAACAGTGCTGTACACGGTTTTCCCTCTAATGTCCAACATGGCACGAAATACCTAACTCATTAAGTTATAATAATTTTAATATTAAATTATTATACATGAAACTTAAAGATAAAAACCACTTAGTTTAAATTCAAACGTCATATACGAAATTAGTTGTATTAACTGCCGTATTATTTATATCGGGCAAACGGGATCTTGGATTAAAACAAGAGTATCTCAACATAATAGTTGTAAATATATTATTTACAACCATACAGCGTTAAGCAACCATCATTTTAATTTAGGGCATAAGTTTGATTTTGATAACTTTAAAATTTTAGATAGAGAAAATAATAAATTAAAGAGGAATATATTAGAAATGGTTCATATTAAGATTATCGATAACACAATAAATTTTAGAACTGATATACAAAATCTTAGCAATACATATCTAAACATAATTAAATGATGAGTGTGGGCAATATTGTGTAGATGTAAATATGCGTTTACATAGTGTTGTCCATATTTATAATTTAACCATTTTACACTTATCAAATATGCACAAAAAATTATTTTATCCAATACATACAGATAATGAGACAATTACCAGCTTTATTTTAAATAGATAAACTCAATAAAAACCCCCGCGTGGCTTTTACTTTATTGAGTGGATAATTATTTATTTTACCCACTCAACTGTCACTTGTCAAATTATTTTCTTGTAAATGTCATTAAAATTTTTAATAAAAATATGAAGCTATTTATTGGATAAAACCTTGTATGGCACTCATGGGTAAACCGATATTGCCCTCTCGAAAATTAACCTGCTTGGCTGACGCCTCGCAGTATAATTTTCTCATGGGCAATATCTTAGTTTACCCACTAGTACCATAAATAACTATTTTATATATACACACCATATACATATATAATTTAATATTGTGACAGTTAGATGACATTTATGTTGATATCTTTTAAATAATTATATGTCAAGTTTGTCATATTTATTTGAAGGGTGACAGTTTTCAAATTGTGTCATTTTTGATTGACATTGACTTTCTGTCATAATTTTTTACAATTTTTTAATGTAAATTTAATTTGTTAATATTTTCACCATTTACACTAGTTTTTATATTGAATTATTATATTTTTTTAATAAATTTGCCCTGAAAAAGCCCCAACAATAAGGGACGAAACGTTGGCTTTATAATTTTGAGTTGTTTTTTACTGTTTCTTTAAAGCAAGATTGGAACGAATATATAATACATAAAGAACAAGAAAAATAATTTAAAGATAAAAAAATAATGTATGATACAGGGTTAAAAACTGTTTTTAGGGCGATTTACTGGTTGCCAGCCTCGGTCTGTGTAATCTTCTTAAAAACAATACTTTGCGCGCTAGTAGGCATCATAAATAATTATTTTATATTTTTTTTTCTGTTCAAAATTTGTTTCCAAAAAAAAATTTTAGAACTCTTTAATTTTTTTTTTAATATTTAAATAATTATTTTATTCAAATACTATTTTAAAACAAATAAGTAACTTGTTTAATACAAAATGTTTATTTTGAATAATTATAGTAAAAAAAATATATTAAACTTACCTTTTTATTTATTAAAAAATAAATTTAAAAAATCCTACTTTTAAAGGTAGATCCCGATGCACCTTCCAGGAGTGACCCCAAATTTAGGTCCGTTAATCATTGGCTAATTGGAAATATTCCCGGAAGTAATTATAGCTCTCCAGATGCTGAAGTTATTGTGGAATACAGAGGCTCTGGACCACCGAAAGGGTCAGGTTTACATAGGTAAGTACGCTTTAGGGATAAAATTAAATGGACATAATTCTACTCTACACAAGTTTTTTAATATTTTTTCTTTTTTTCAAAAAATAACTAAATTATTTCCTTCTTTGAAAAATAAATTTCAATGTTGGCGCCACAATTGTTCAAATTGAAAATCGTAATCGTTAAACGTTCGAGTATTACGTAACTCAATTTGTAGCAAAATTCATACAGTTCATACCCCGGTTCTCGCGTTATTATATATTATAGATAATACATATTTTGGCTACCCCCGCTAATAGGGGGTGTGTTAGGGGGGTAGCCAAAATATTAAATCACTACAGCCTTAAATAACGCGTTACGTAATACTTGAAGGTTCCCCAAGCATCTTACGATAAAAATGCATATTTATAACCAATTTTGTTAAGGAGGAAATTTCCAACAATTTTTGTTTGGATCATTTTTTTAACATATTAATAACAACCGAGTTAATTTAAAAATAGCCATGTTGGAGGTGAAATTGGTTTTTTCCATTTTTCAGACAAATTATTTATCGGACGATAAAAGTGGTTATAAACAAACTTGTAGCTCTTGAAATTCTCTATAAGTTTCATATATTAAAAATTTTCAGGTACTTTGGTATGTTTACAGAGGGCGCAACTCGACTTTCAGCGCCCTCTGTAACCGTAACAAAATACTTATGAAAATGCATAATATATCGTCGGCTTACAAGTAAAGAGCACTAAGTCCAAAAACATGGTTTTGAGATATTAACAAATTTAACTTTCGCTGTTGTTTTTTAATTTTTGTAATAATTGTTACAAAAATGCACGTTTCGCCAAACAAACACTAAGTCGCTTAGTGTAGAAACATTTGAAATAATCTACAAGCAAAACGCCTTAAGTGCACTAAGTGACTTAGTGCCTATTGCCAGATAAAAATTTATTCAAATCAAACTGGTGCGTTTTGTATAGTGGGTAACTCTCTTGGCAGTCCACTTAGAAGTTAGTTCGGTTTACCTGTACATAGATAATCAAAAATTAATTACAGTACCATAAAAATCCCATTTTTGCAAAAAAGTGAGTTAGTGCCTTTTACTTGTAAGCCGACGATATAAAACTTATAGAGAATTTTAAGGGCAGACTAACATCTCTACTCCAAATTTCTCTACTCCCTAACATCCCTACTCCATAAAATCCCTACTCCACAACAACTCTACTCCGTAACATCTCTACTCCATAACATCTCTACTCCGTAACAACTCTACTCCACACTATAGACACTCGATTAGCCACTTGTCTTAACTCAAAAGAATATTTGTCATGCTAAGTCACTGTCAAAAATGAATTCAGTTTATTAATTACTTACATATTAGTGCATGTTAAGAGTACGCGGTCATTGTTGCTTTGAGAATAATTCATTTATGATTGTTCTAGATTTACATTTAAAGATAAACGTTTTCTAGGAAAAAAATAAAATAATCTAGAAGAAGAAGATTCTTTGTTCTTTGAACTGCTCATTTATTATTAAGTGGCTAATAAAGTGCATATAGTGTGGAGTAGAGTTGTTACGGAGTAGAGATGTTATGGAGTAGAGATGTTACGGAGTAGAGTTGTTGTGGAGTAGGGATGTTATGGAGTATGGATGTTAGGGAGTAGAGAAATTTAGAGTAGAGATGTTAGTCTGCCATTTTAAGAGCTAAAAGTTTGCTAATAACTACTTTTATCCTCCGATGAATAATTTGGCTGAAAAATCGGAAAAAACCATTTCACCCCCAACATGGCAATTTTTAAATATTTATAACTCGATATTTATTAATATATTAAAAAAATGATCCCAACAAAAATTGTTGGAAATTTTCTCCTTAACAATATTTGTTATATGCATTTTTATAGTAATATGCATATTTAGCGAATTTACCGCACTCACCCCTAAAATTCAAGATAGCGGACACCCCTTACGCAAATCACCCGGTGAAAAACAAACAAGACTGTTCTCTTGCAATTTAACATATGAATTTATCGTTTTTTGACTGGACTATTATAGTCCACATTTATAATAAATGTGCAATAAAAAAACAAAGATACTTTTACTTTGCTTTTTTTCTTTAGTAAATGCTTTTTCATGCGTTGGCTTAAAGTTCAATTTAGGAAAAAAATTTAGAACACTTAAATTTGCACAATAGACAAAAAATTGTCTGGAAAAAAATCGAGGGGTAAACCGCTGAAAAAGAAAATTTACAGCTGAATTTCTTTCTCATTTGGTTTGGAATTTTCTTCAAGATTTGCCAAACCTGGTAAATTTCAACTTCGTTTGGTAAAGTAGAGATGACCTCCAATTTAAACACCTGAACAGGGCCGTAGCAAAGAAGATTTTGTGGTGGGGGGAAGAAGGTCAAAAATTACAACTTTTTTAGCCTAAAAATACAACTTTCTTTCTCGAGAAAAAAGTTAATGACTAAAAAAAAGGTCCTCACCTCCATAAAATATACAACTTTTGGATCAATGAAATATAAAACTTTTCAAAATGGGTGGAGGGGGCACTCCCCCATCACCCCCATCCCCTTCCTCCCCATAGCTACGGCCCTACACCTGAATTCGTCAGCGATTTACCTCAGAAAAAGTATAATATTGGATAAAAATATTATTTCTCAATTATTAAAAAAAAAAATATGATTTTCTATGTTTTGTGTGTGCGTTTTTTTTTTGTAAAAAAAATAGTTAATTAAATGTTAAAGTATGTATAGTTTTATTACCAAATTTATTTTTTCAGATATGTTTTTTTGGTATACGAGCAACCATCGAAACTGACCTTCGATGAACCAAAAAGTGACAAACTTTCAAGAGAAAATAGATTAAACTTTTCAATAATGAAATTTGCAGAAAAATACAAATTGGGAAATGCGATCGCAGGGAATTTTCATCAAGCACAGTGGGACGAATATGTTGATGAGAGGAACAAAGCAATTGATGAGCATTTAAAGGCAAAACAATAAGGTAAAAGATGTGCAACTTTTACAAAAAAAAATGTGAAATTTTAACAATTTTATGTTTAAAATGTACTGTAATTTTAACAATTTTAGGTTTAAAATGACCCGTCTCTGAATATTCAATGTATTTAATAAATATAAAAATAAAATAATTAATGTAAAAATAATAATCTCTTATTTATTAAGAATAAAAATTACTAAATAAATTCCACCAGAAGTAATACATCTACAAAGTTCGTATCGCAAAGCATTGAAACTTCTTCATAAAAATAAATGTTGTTATGTAAATTTTAAATGTTTTATTTCATGAAAACTTTCGAAAACTAATAAACACTGAAGGTTTTATTCAATTGGACACCTCCACCAGAAAAGGGCCCTTGTTACCAGTGTGTAGTGTACTGTGGGGTATCCCAAAAGATTTTCAGGGTTCCATATTTGAGTGACCCCTTAATCAAGTTATCCGGCTTATCCGAGTTCTACTATTTGGTTGGTAGTAGAAGAACCAAATTAAGCCGTTTTTAAGTGAAATTGCTTTAAAATGATTAGATTTATCTTAATTGTCCGGCTTACCCGGCATTATACGAGCGTCAAATTGAAACCACCGGACCACCTCATGAATGCCCTCTTTAAATTGCAAAAAGTTTCATCAAATTCCGTTCATTCATCCAAAGTAATGCGGGAACAAACTTAAAAAAAAAACAAAGTCACACTTCGAACTGATAACCTCCTCCTTTTTGGAAGTTGGTTAAAAATGAAGCAGAACCCAACGCCATGTTTTTAAAAAGTGCAAATAAAAACAATAAAACCGGCCATATCTCTAAACTTTTAATTTGCAGATAGGACGACTTGTCTTAGCAGGGCAGTGTACATATTATATATAAATTAGAAAAAACTTAAAAAAATAAAACGATCGACATCTACGAGAGTTTCTTTATTATATTTTCGTAAATTACTTCTTTAGGTGTGTTTAAACAATTTTTGAAAAAAAAAATCAGGGGACGGAAACAAAAAGTGCAGAAATTTGCAGAAAACCACCAAGATGTTAGATTATACTTTTTTATTCAAAATTTGACACTTTTTAAGATTAAAAAAAAAATCAAGTTCTTCTTCTACATTTTATAAAGCTGGCTTGGAAGAATGGGTAGGGCGTCGACTAGAGATCCAAATGTACGGTTTAAACTTGCACTGCGGAGTTAACTTTTTTTTTTTTAAAAATTCTCTTTACAGTCAAGTTGTTAGTTATTGGTTAATACCTAATACCAAATACCTATAATTAACTTGTTTGCCGTTGTATTATAAATCACATTTTGTGATTGCCATATACTACACGGTAAAAATAAATTACATTAAATTACATAGTCCGTAAATGGTAATATGTAGCCATAGACCGGAATGGTAAAAATTACATAGTCCATAATGGTAATATTTTGCATAGACCGGAACGGTAAAAATTACATAGTCCATAGTGGTAATATTTTGCATAGACCGGAGCGGTAAAAATTACATAGTCCATAATGGTAATATTTTGCATAGACCGGAACGGTAAAAATTACATAGTGCAAAATGGTAATATTTTGCATAGACATGAAATGTGAAAAAATATATTTACTTAGAAAATGTTTGTTCCAAATTACAAGTCTCTGTGTCAAAGTTTGTTTGAAATATCGTAGCGTAAAGTTCATTTGGTTTAATAAACCAAACGATTTGCACCCTTAATACGAGTATAAACTGCTTACATCTTTCTTTAAAGATCTATTGGTTGATAAAGATCGTAATTTTTAATGTATGTAAATTTTAGGCCACAAACAAAGCATTTAAATATCGCACATAAATAATATTTACCTTTTTTTACTCTTTTAACACTTTAACCTAGCAGCATGCGTCGCTATCTCTCTAACAATAACAATATTAAACGGTCGGTCTCACGATGCGACGCCTTCTTGGTTATTGTCCGAAGCGCACGCGCGTCTTAAAATAACATAGCCCGACATTTTAAAATCATGTAAAAATATGTAAATCAATGTAAATATATTTTTTTACATTCTTTTACATTCTTTTACATTATTTTACATTCTTTTACATTCTTTTACATTCTTTTACATTCTTTTACATTCTTTTACATTATTTTACATTCTTTTACATTATTTTACATTATTTTACATAAATTCATGAATTATGCATAGTCCAGAATAGTAAATTTACTATTCCGTACTATGTAAATTCATGTATTTTTACATTATTTTACATGCAGTTTTTACAGTGTACACTATTTTGTTTAATGCCATATTAATTACGCTATAATGTTTTCCCTGTACATTCATATTATGCCGATTTGTAACTATAGTTGTGAATAGGCGTATAAAAAGCTATAAAAATAAAAGCCCTCCCATTTTTAGAAATAACTCTCACTAAGAAAAACTACCATCTGATAAAATAAGGATTTTAACGGACTGGAATATTATTCATTCTGTCCATTAGGAAAATGAATTCCGTGCCTGTTTTGATTAAAACACTGTACAAATCCAGAAAGCTTATAAATTCTTTTTTTCAACGATCATTCTTAAAAAGAAAAAAGAACGAGTAAATTTTGAAATTTTTAAGCGTAATTTTAATGTCTATTTTACAGTCGAATAATTATGAACATTTTTTTGAATATATCGTCAATTTTCTTTCTCAATCTCGTACCGTAAACTGGGGTTAGATGAATAGTATTTACTGCATACTGCGGGTAAAGTGAATCAAACGTTCGTTCTCAAAAATTTTTGCGCACAGGATCGATTTAATAAGTTTCAGGCTGCCAGATTACTGTCAATCTATCGAAGTTTAATCCGAATCTGTGATCAGAATGTAGGAAGCGAAAAAACGACAAAGAAAATTTCTATTCTATTTTTCAAAATAAAAATATAAGAATAAACAACCTATTTCACATAATAACAATAAATAAATCAATAACATTTAGAAAGGTTAACCTTTAAATAATTATTATAATTGTTTTTTAGAATCTGATAACCTTAATGCAAAATTTATCTATTATATGTATACGCACTATCTCTTTTCCTTTATGCACGGTTTGTTTTTTAACCGTTTCCATTTTTTATATTTGACATACTTCCGGTCAAATGCAAAGTTTGGAAGAAATGACAAACCGCCAACAAAAACACGGTCGATGCTTTTATTCCAACCCATCTGGAATGAAAAGTTTGACCGACAAGATGAAATTTTTGGAGAATGAGACTTTGATTCACTTTACCATATCCCAGTGATTCACTTAACCCTGGTGGACGGTATCTAAAACCCATTTGGTTCTTTGCACTAATCACTTCTGTACATGATGACTTATAAGTCATTAATATAAATACGAAATCCAATTTTTTTAATTGGGATAATTAATTCGCTAGTATAAGTTTGTATAAGTTATTAGCTAAGCTGAAATTTAGCACTGAATCTTATTTTTGTATTATTCAGGACAGGGGCCCCTCATATCGTAAAAATATCCCCCCGTGGGGAAATTAAAATTTTCAAAAGTTCATGTTTTATGAATCATATGTTATGATCACGGGTCGGATCGTAGTAGCCATTTACCGGGGTCATGCAAAAATTAGAATTAAAAAATAACTTTTTTTTCAAGTAAATAGACACTTTAGACTATTGTTCACCAAGCGGAATGTGTCGACGCTGTTAATACTTAGTGAGTCACTTGGTCGTGGTCCATGACTCATAGAGAAAAATTTATTTTTTTTTTGAAAATTGTTTCTCTTTTTAAAAAACGAATAATTAATAAAAAAACAATATTTTTCTATTAACTATTAGTTTTCTAAAAAGAGGAACAATTGTCAAAAAAAATAAGTCCTTCTCCATGAGTCTTGGATCATGACCAAGTGACTCACTGAGTATTAACAGCATCAACATGACATTCCGCTTCATGAATAATAGTTTAAAGTGTCTATTTACTTGTAAAAAGAGTTTTTTATAGTTATGATCACGGGTCGGATCAAAGTAGCCATTTGCCGGGGGCATACAAAAATTAGAATTTAAAAAAAAAGACTTTTTTTAAGTAAATAGACACTTTAAACTATTTTTCACCAAGCGGAATGTCATGTCGACGCTGTTAATACTCAGTGAGTCACTTGGTCATGGTCCATGACTCATGGAGAAGGACTTAATTTTTTTTTTTTTTGAAAATTGTTTCTCTGTTCAAAAAACCAATAGTTAATAGAAAAATATTGTTTTTTTTTTAAATTAATTATTCGTTTTTTGAAAAGGAAAACAATTTTCAAAAAAAAAGTCTTTCTCTATGAGTCATGGACCATGACCAAGTGACTCACTGAGTATTAACAGCGTCGACATGACATTCCGCTTGGTAAGCAATATTTTAAAGTGTATATTTACTTAATAAAAGAGTTTTTTTAATTCTAATTTTTGCATACCCCCGGTAAATGGCTACTTCGATCCGACCCGTGATCATTTCGCTTGGTGAATAATAGTTTAAAGTGTCTATTTACTTGAAAAAAGAGTTTTTTAACATTCTAATTTTTGCATGCCCCCGGTAAATGGCTACTTCGATCCGGGTTATAGTTATGATCATGGGTCGGATCGAAGTAGCCATTTACCGGGAGCATGCAAAAATTAGAATTAAAAAAAACTCTTTTTTTAAGTAAATATACACTTTAAACTATTGTTCACCAAGCGGAATGTCATGTCGACGCTGTTAATACTCAGTGAGTCACTTGGTCATGGAAAATTGTTTCCCTTTTCAAAAAACGAATAATTAATAAAAAAAAACAATATTTTTGTATTAACTATTATTTTTTTAATGGTCATGGAAAATTGTTTCCCTTTTCAAAAAACGAATAATTAATAAAAAAAACAATATTTTTGTATTAACTATTAGTTTTTTAAAATGAGAAACAATTTAAAAAAAAATAAATTAAGTCCTCCATGAGTCATGGATCACCAAGTGACTCACTGAGTATTAGCAGCGCCAACATGACATTCCGCTTTATATAGAATAGTTTAAAGAGTCTATTTACTTGTAAAAAGAGTTTTTTAACATTCTAATTTTTGCATGGCCCCGGTAAATGGCTACTTCCGTCCGGATTATAGTTATGATCACGGGTCGGATTGAAGTAGCCATTTACCGGGGGCATGCAAAAATTAGAATTAAAAAAACACTTTTATTAAGTAAATATACACTTTAAAATATTGCTTACCAAGCGGAATGTCATGTCGACGCTGTTAATACTCAGTGAGTCACTTGGTCGTGGAGAAGGACTTAATTTTTTTTTTTTTGAAAATTGTTTCTCTTTTCAAAAAACCAATAGTTAATAGAAAAATATTGTTTTTTTTTTAATTAATTATTCGTTTTTTGAAAAGGGAAACAATTTTCAAAAAAAAAGTCTTTCTCCATGAGTCATGGATCATGACCAAGTGACTCACTGAGTATTAACAGCGTCAACATGACATTCCGCTTCATGAATAATAGTTTAAAGTGTCTATTTACTTGTAAAAAGAGTTTTTTATAGTTATAATCACGGGTCGGATCAAAGTAGCCATTTACCGGGGGCATACAAAAATTAGAATTTAAAAAAAAAACACTTTTTTTAAGTAAATAGACACTTTAAATTATTGTTCACCAAGCGGAATGTCATGTCGACGCTGTTAATACTCAGTGAGTCACTTGGTCATGGAAAATTGTTTCCCTTTTCAAAAAACGAATAATTAATAAAAAAAACAATATTTTTGTATTAACTATTAGTTTTCTAAAAAGAGAAACAATTTAAAAAAAAATTAAGACCTCCATGAGTCATGGATCACCAAGTGACTCACTGAGTATTAGCAGCGTCAACATGACATTCCGCTTTATGAACAATAGTTTAAAGTGTCTATTTACTTGTAAAAAGAGTTTTTTAACATTCTAATTTTTGCATGTCCCCGGTAAATGGCTACTTCCATCCGGGTTATAGTTATGATCACGGGTCGGATCGAAGTAGCCATTTACCGGGGGTATGCAAAAATTAGAATTAAAAAAACTCTTTTATTAAGTAAATATATACTTTAAAATATTGCTTACCAAGCGGAATGTCATGTCGACGCTGTTAATACTCAGTGAGTCACTTGGTCATGGTCCATGACTCATAGAGAAAGACTTTTTTTTTTGAAAATTGTTTCCCTTTTCAAAAAACGAATAATTAATTAAAAAAAAAACAATATTTTTCTATTAACTATTGGTTTTTTGAAAAGAGAAACAATTTTCAAAAAAAAAAAATTAAGTCCTTCTCCATGAGTCATGGACCATGACCAAGTGACTCACTGAGTATTAACAGCGTCGACATGACATTCCGCTTGGTGAATAATAGTTTAAAGTGTCTATTTACTTGAAAAACGAGTTTTTTTAATACTAATTTTTGCATGCCCCCGGTAATGGCTACTTCGATCCGACCCGTGGTTATGATATACCCTATTATACATGTATGTATAATAGCGTAGAGAAAATATACACAGTATATTCGGTCTACGATAACAGGGTTTAAACTTGCACTTTTAAAGTTTATAATTTCTGTTTCTTTAATTCTACTCTACGTTGTTTTGATTTGCTCTATTTTAGCGTCGACATGATATTTCGCTTGGTGAATAATAGTTTAAAGTGTCTATTTACTTGAAAAAAGAGTTTTTTAACATTCTAATTTTTGCATGCCCCCGGTAAATGGCTACTTCGATCCGGGTTATAGTTATGATCATGGGTCGGATCGAAGTAGCCATTTACCGGGAGCATGCAAAAATTAGAATTAAAAAAAAACTCTTTTTTTAAGTAAATATACACTTTAAACTATTGTTCACCAAGCGGAATGTCATGTCGACGCTGTTAATACTCAGTGAGTCACTTGGTCATGGAAAATTGTTTCCCGTTTCAAAAAACGAATAATTAATAAAAAAACAATATTTTTGTATTAACTATTAGTTTTCTAAAAAGAGAAACAATTAAAAAAAAAATTAAGACCTCCATGAGTCATGGATCACCAAGTGACTCACTGAGTATTAGCAGCGTCAACATGACATTCCGCTTTATGAACAATAGTTTAAAGTGTCTATTTACTTGTAAAAAGAGTTTTTTAACATTCTAATTTTTGCATGCCCCCGGTAAATGGCTACTTCGATCCGGGTTATAGTTATGATCATGGGTCGGAACGAAGTAGCCATTTACCGGGAGCATGCAAAAATTAGAATTAAAAAAAAACTCTTTTTTTAACTAAATATACACTTTAAACTATTGTTCACCAAGCGGAATGTCATGTCGACGCTGTTAATACTCAGTGAGTCACTTGGTCATGGAAAATTGTTTCCCTTTTCAAAAAACGAATAATTAATAAAAAAAACAATATTTTTATAAAGAATAGTTTAAAGAGTCTATTTACTTGTAAAAAGAGTTTTTTAACATTCTAATTTTTGCATGGCCCCGGTAAATGGCTACTTCCATCCGGGTTATAGTTATGATCACGGGTCGGATCGAAGTAGCCATTTACCGGGGGCATGCAAAAATTAGAATTAAAAAAACTCTTTTATTAAGTAAATATACACTTTAAACTATTGCTTACCAAGCGGAATGTCATGTCGACGCTGTTAATACTCAGTGAGTGAGTCACTTGGTCATGGTCCATGACTCATAGAGAAAGACTTTTTTTTTGAAAATTATTTCCCTTTTCAAAAAACGAATAATTAATAAAAAAAACAAGATTTTTGTATTAACTATTGGTTTTTTGAAAAGAGAAACAATTTTCTAAAAAAAGTCTTTCTCTATGAGTCATGGACCATGACCAAGTGACTCACTGAGCATTAACAGTGTCGACATGACATTCCGCTTGGTGATCAATAGTTTAAAGTGTCTATTTACTTGAAAAAGGAGTTTTTTTAATTCTAATTTTTGCATGCCCCCGGTCAATGGCTAATTCTATCGGACCCGTCATCATAACTTATGATTCATAAAACATGAACTTTTGAAAAAGTCATTCTTCATGAGTCATGGATCATGACGAAGTGACTCACTGAGTATTAACAGCGTCAACATGACATTCCGCTTGATAAAAAATAGTTTAAAGTGTCTATTTACTCGAAAAAGAGTTTTTTAACATTCTAATTTTTGCATGCCCCCGTTAAATGGCTACTTCAATCCGGGTTTGTTTATTGTTTGTTTATTTGTTTATACTCATTGACCTTTAAGAAGGTAGTTTATACATAGTTATGATCAAAGGTCGGATCGAAGTAGCCATTTACCGGGGGCATGCAAAAATTAGAATTAAAAAAAAAAAACTCGTTTTTTAAGTAAATAGACTCTTTAAACTATTGTTTACCAAGCGGAATGTCATGTCGACGCTGTTAATACTCAGTGAGTCAATTGGTCATGGAAAATTGTTTCCCTTTTCAAAAAACGAATAATTAATAAAAAAAAACAATATTTTTGTATTAACTATTAGTTTTCTAAAAAGAGAAACAATTGTCTAAATGGCTACATCGATCCGGGTTATAGTTATGATCACGGGTCGGATCGAAGTAGTCAATTACCGGGGGCATGCAAAAATTAGAATGAAAAAAAAAACTCTTTTTTTAAGTAAATATACACTTTAAACTATTGTTCACAAAGCGGAATGTCATGTCGACGCTGTTAATACTCAGTGAGTGAGTCACTTGGTCATGGTCCATGACTCATAGAGAAAGACTTTTTTTTTGAAAATTATTTCCCTTTTTAAAAAACGAATAATTAATAAAAAAAACAATATTTTTGTAACTATTGGTTTTTTGAAAAGAGAAACAATTTTCTAAAAAAGTCTTTCTCTATGAGTCATGGACCATGACCAAGTGACTCACTGAGCATTAACAGTGTCGACATGACATTCCGCTTGGTGAACAATAGTTTAAAGTGTCTATTTACTTGAAAAAGGAGTTTTTTTAATTCTAATTTTTGCATGCCCCCGGTCAATGACTAATTCTATCGGACCCGTCATCATAACTTATGATTCATAAAACATGAACTTTTGAAAAAGTCATTCTTCATGAGTCATGGATCATGACGAAGTGACTCACTGAGTACTAACAGCGTCGACATGATCTTTCGCTTGGTGAATAATAGTTTAAAGTGTCTATTTACTTGAAAAAGGGGTTTTTGTAATACTAATTTTTGCATGCCCCCGGTAATGGCTACTTCGATCCGACCCATGGTTATGATATACCCTATTATATGTATAATAGCGTAGAGTGAATATTCACAGTATATTCGGTCTATGATAATAGGGTTTAAACTTGCACTTTTAAAGTTTATAATTTCTGTTTCTGTAATTATTCTACGTTGTTTTGATTTGCTCTATTTTAATGTCTGCAATAAAATTTATTTTATCCCTTACCCTCCAGGGTGTCACAATTGTGACTTTACTTCTTTATTTTTTCTTTAAGACAATAATAATACAAAATATTTTTATAAACTTTTTATGTATGCAAACGAATATGCAAATTTAATTCAGTATAATACAGCTCTCTTGAAACTCTAAGGAAACAAAAACTCGAGAAAAAAACTAAAAAAAAATGGTTTATTTTTTATTTATTTTTTCTTCTTTTTAGGCATAACAAATATAAAAAAAAACACAATTAAATCGAAAAGTTATTATTATTTTAGTCTCGGGAGGGTAAGGGTTATATTTCCACGAATAGTCTCTTATATTTTTCTGTTAATATACGGTATACTGCGTCCCTATCATATTGTCTTAAAGACAATATGTCGTACCAAAAACAAATACGAATTTTTTATTCTATTCATGAGTAGAATAGAAAATCCATTTTTTGTAGATACATCACCTTACGCCGTAATAAGAAATCATCAAGTGTAATAATTTAAGAAGAAGAAAAATAAAAAATAAGAAGGAGAAGAAGAACAGGAGCTGGAACAGGAACAACAATACGAAGAAGAAGAAGAAGAAGAAAAAGAAAAAGAAGAAGAAACGAAGAAGGAGGAAAAAAAGAGGAAGAAAATTAAGCAGAAGGAGAGGCATAAAAAAAGCAGTGTAGGTAATCTTATTATATTACGTTTACTCTATTTTACGATAAAAAAATCAAAAATACTTTCTTTTGTGCAATTTTAAAGTTTATAATTCCGTTGTTTTTGATTCACCCTCGGATTCTCCCTGTTTTACTGAGTCAAATAAAATTACTTTTATCTTTCAACGAATAAACTAGTCTTTTATATTTTTCTATGAGTATAGAGCAATCTCGTATTTCCGGGTCCGCTAATGTAACGAATATTCATGATATTCTAGATTGGATAAAGTGAAACTCAAATAAAAGTCCAGTCGACAGGTTGAAAATTCCAAAATTAAAAAAATAACCTTTTTTTAAAAGGTGTTTAAAAGCTTTTATTTTTGAGAAATTAGTCTTCAAATTTCTAAACACTAAACACTAAAATTTAAAAATTTTGACAACCCTCTCCACCTTAAAATCTCAGATAATTTTCTCACAACCCCAAATGGAGTTTCTTCCCTACATATCTTTAATTAAATCCAGCTTAGTTAAAGCTAACATTAGGACTCCTAAGGACTCTTAAATCTTAGAAGCAATTTTAGAACCATTCTCCGATTTTTTTTTCATATTTTTACTTTCTCCTAAACACAAAGTATTGTGATCGACCTAAAATTTATTTTTGTCTTATTATAATAATATAGAAGAGAAAAAGATGCAAGCCGCTTGTAAAACAAGTTTACACTACAATATTTCAAAAAAGCTTTAACCTAGTGACTTGAAACTTGGTACAAGAATTTTAAAGTAGTACACAAAATTTGTTACGAATTTTAAGTCTCTGTTTCAAAGATTTCTTGAAATATCGTAGTGTAAAGTTGTTTTGCAAGCGACTTGCATCTTTTTCTCTACTATATTCTGTAGTTTCAAATTTCCCAAAATCGCCAAAAAACGTCCTAGACAAAAATTCTTGAATGCAAATGTGTTTCATGAAAAAATAAGAAACTTTAAAAAAAATCTGTCTGTTCGTCTTTAACTCAAGAAAAAATAACACCGGCACAAAAAAAAATCTCGAGTGCGGCAGGCCAGACTAGTCAGTTCTTACGTATTTTGGGTCGCTGAATCTGAATCCGAGGTCAGAATTTAAAAGTTAGCGTCCAATATGGCGGATTGAATTTTTTAAAGTTGCTCGGATTTGCTTAAAACTTGGTACTCGAGGGTTTTTGGGGTGGCTGATTACGAATCTGGTGCCAGTTTTCCAAAATTCAAAATAGCGGATTCAATATGGCGGATTATATTTTCCGAAATACTTCAAAAAATTCGCAGTAAAACGCAATAGTACCTAAAGCTTAATACAATAAAAAATAAAATATAAAATATATCTAAGTTCTTTTTAGTGAAAATTAATTTAAGTATCACTGGCGGATATGGCCTCATGAGCTAATGCCAAAAAATAGGAAGAAGAAGAAGAAGAAGAAGTACTTCAAAAAATCTAATCCGCCATATTGGATCCGCCATTTTGAATTTTGGAAAACTGGTACCAGATTCGTAATCAACGACACCAAAAACCTCTGAGTACCGCCATTTTGGATCCTCCATTTTAAAAGCTAACTTTTAATTTCTGACCTAGGATTCAGATTCAGCATCCAAAATTACATAGGTAAGAATTGACTAGTCTGGTCTGCTGCAGTCGAGATTATTTTTCTTTTGTGTGCCGGTGTAATCTGACTCAAAACTTTTAGGAAAAATCAAGTTCTATGAGGGGAAGATCCCTACTGCTTTTAAAAGTAATCCCCCCAAAATCATAAAATGTATGGAGGGTTAAAAAAAAATTAAAAAACTATCTTAAAAAAAAATTGTTTTTCGAAAAAAGAATTTTTTTTAAAACTTTAATTTTGTTTTTTTTTTATTTTATTTTTTATGCAACTCAGTGAACCGGTTCAAAAACAGACTCGATCGAGAAATAGACTCATGGAACAGTACCTTTTTCCATTACACCTTGTGATTTATTTATTTATTTATTATTTTTTGTGATATTAACTGATAATTTTAAAATTTATACTGTGCAAACTATCCGCGAACTCAAAGCAATAGTCTCATCGTTTTTACAAACGCTCACTATTGCCAACTATAATAATTGTTTCTTCCAGAAGTTTCCCTTTGGAAGAGAATGGACGCGATTGTATTGAATAGACTGTATTAAGGGTTAATTCTAAACTAAGGGTTGTCGAAAGTTACAAATCTTACCTTTGGTTGGTTGTCTGCTTTCTGTGGAGAGTATACTCTTTTAATCCAATGTCCAATGGCTGCATATGGAGGTCCAGACTCGTAGCCTTTTCGTACACGCGATAATGTAGGGGTTTATTATACACATAAAGAAATAAATAGTAGTTTGAGTTTGTAATTATAAATAAGGACGCACAGGTAGGCCGCGGTTGTCACGCGGTCCGAGGCGAGTTTTGTTCACCGAGAAAAATGTGTCGTGCGCTCGACGATGGCTAAGTGAGAACTGACCCTTGACACAAGGTTATATGCATTAATCGGAATAAATTCAGTTATGACTCATCAACGTTGAAAATAAACAGAAACACAGGCTTACGGAATAATTTTGCCGAATTATGAGGGAAATTTTTATAAAGGTCACTAAATCGAAACATTTGACGACTAATTTGTTACACACAACAATATTGAATATACATATTAAATAAATATGTAAATCAGGGCTATTCACATGTACCATTGATATTGAGATTTGTGGCAATATTGACGAAAATTGCAAGGTCATTTAAGTCAACTGTATTAAAACTGCATGGGATTGTAATTTTTGTCAAAATTGAATAGATTTCAATGGTACATGTGAATAGGCCTAAATATATCGGTGTTTTTCGAAGAAAATAAAAATGTAAATATTTAAAAGCTCGCGTCAACGATAGAATCGACGCGGCGCCTATGCGAGCACTGGAAATTCGCCGATGACTGGTTATATGGTAGGTCGCGCATACGTAGCTTTCAAACCCAAGTAAGGCGAACCTAGTAGCGACACATTAATATTTCCGCAACAATAATAATAATAATAATAATAATAATAATAATAATAATAATAATAATAATAATAATAATAATAATAATAATAATAATAATAATAATAATAATAATAATAATAATAATAATAATAATAATAATAATAATAATAATAATAATAATAATAATAATAATAATAATAATAATAATAATAATAATAATAATAATAATAATAATAATAATAATAATAATAATAATAATAATAATAATAATAATAATAATAATAATAATAATAATAATAATAATAATAATAATAATAATAATAATAATAATAATAATAATAATAATAATAATAATAATAATAATAATAATAATAATAATAATAATAATAATAATAATTTACTGTGAATAGTATAATATACTTATAATCTTACATTACATTTGTGTTTAACCCCGTACTATTCTACTTAATTAAGCATCCCCTAAGTCCAGGACTTGTATGGGCTAGTAGTAGAGGGAACCACCGGCTTTAATTGACTTTCGAACCAATTTATAGGGAGTGTTCGCTTCACTTACGCCATTTTAATTATTAATTAACTGAAAAAGGCAAATCGGCGCGCCGGTTAGAATCAATCTCACGCTATTTGGGTAGTAACTTCGTCAAGTACGACTACACCAATCATCCCATTAATAATAATATAATATATACAATAATATACATTTTTGACATTTCTCCACGAATTATAAAAAACAATCCGTAAATGTACATATCTTCACGGCTTGTTTTTTGTTTTAATTCGTGTGGAAATGTCAAAAAGGTTATACATTTTTTCCTGTCTATCACGACCTATAGGTCTGTCCATCTGTCTGTCCGTTTATCCCTCTGTCGGTTTTTTGGTCTGTCGGTCTGTAACTTTCCACCCTTTTAACTTAAGGAGTGCAAATTATTTCCGAAGCCTGGTATCTAGGGGTTTTAAGGATGGTTTTGTTCTATATTAAAAAAAATAATAATAAAATACCTAAATCAAAAAAATCAAAAAAAAAAAATCTTTTTGTTTTCCAAAAACATAAAATTATAAATTTAAATGTGGTGCAAACATGCAAAAAACGATAAATCCGTGTTATCCAGTTTTGAGATAATAGCAAAAAACTTGTACAACGTAACTCCAAAAAAGTTTTAAAAATCCTAAAACTGGCAAAAACTGTTCATGGGTCATATAATTATCGGCTTTTTCTTGTATATGATGCTCTATATCAAGAAATGGCTTCAAAATTAGTAAGAATAGATCTATACTTAAGTCAAAATGTTCAAAAATTGGGTTTATTGGTTTTTGCATGTTACCTCTAGGTAAATCAAAATAAATAAAACTAGATGAAACGTTGCAAGCACCCTGTCAAAACATCGGCACTATTGTACACTAAAGCCATCTAGTTTGCAAATTTCAAACTAGGTGTTTTGTTTGATTTTAAATTCTGTATCTTTAAAACATTATATTCTAGCAAAAAACTGTATATAACATTTTTTATAGGGCTTAAAAATACCTTTTATTTAAAATATAATTTTTTGAAATCGGGTTATAAATATGTGAGATATGCTAAAAAAACTTTTACTGCTTTAAACGCCAATATCTCGAAAACAATGCGTTTTAGGAAAACGTTGTTTATAAAATTTTTTCACCAATTTAAAATTATCTTTTATATAAGTGTTAAATTAACCAAATACAATAATAATTGCCTTAATTATAAACAGAAAACGCTAAAACTAGGAATTTTACCCTATTTTTACCCGTGTACCTCCAAAATCTAATCAGCTCTTCAGAATATGATATAAAACAATATGCAAAAAACCGCAAGTCGATATCTCATGTAGAACCCAGACAGACAGACAGACAGACAGACTGACGCAAACATTTTTTTTACTGATTTCTACTCAGAATGGTCTAAAACGCCGAGAAATTTGAAAAAAACGTGGTCAAAGATTTTGACTTTTCGGCGAAGATTTCAATACATCGGCACTTTTAGTAGCACTAAGTGCCGATGTAAAAAGTTTAAAAATATATATATTTAGATATATAGAATATGTTTAAAGCTTTGTCATTTTACTTGGGTTTACTGGACTTCATATAAAACCAGTGGAGAATTACATAAGCGCCGATACGAACCCGCTTCAAATAAATTTAATCTGTTTGCTTTTTTCTAGATCCGATTTTATTAAAAAAATATATATATTTAGATTAGTGCCGCTCTTCAAGCCTGGAAATTGAGTTTCACTGATTTTATAATATTATTTCAGACATTTGAACCGCAGGAAAAATTAATTACTTTTTGTCCCCAGGGTATTTCAAATAACACGATTTAAGAAAAATTTTAGTCCACGCATGTCGCAAAAAATAAAAAAATTAAATTCTGTTCTAAAGTTCAGCTCAAAAAAAAATGAATTAGGTCAAAATTGCAATTGCGCCGAGTACGCGAACCTAGTTTTTAGTACATTCCATTATACAGGATGTCCAGTAAATGATGTCATTAATTTTAAGAGGTGATCCTACATAGGAAAATATGAAAAAAAGTTCCTATAAACATAGGTCTAAAAATGTGTCGTAAGGGAGATAAGCCCCTTTGAAAGTGGCTAAAAAAATGTTTTTTTATTTAATAACTCAGGAACCCTTTGAGATATAGCAACGAGGTTTTGCATGTAAACTAATCTTAATAAGGCCCATCTTCGTATGTTATTTTTATGTACTTATTTTAACCAGAGGTTTGTAAAACGGTGTAATTTTTTTTGTGATTTTATTTTTGGAATGTGATTCCTCAGGTCAAAATACATGAAAAGGTACTCTTTTTGTAATACTGTAGTATTAACCGTTTTCTAGAAAAAATAAATTGTAGGTGAATGTATATCCAAAACTAAGAAAAAAACCTTATATACAGATAATTCCAAAAATCAATCCTAAGGGAGCTATGGGCTCCTAAAAATGCACCATTTCTATAGGGCCATAGTAGCTTTAAGAGAGATTTTTCGACCTACATGTATAGAAACTTTTACCTTAGTTTTTGATATAGAATAACCCTACATCATTGAAATTTTGGTTTTTAACACAGGTACTTAATGTTTCGTCTTCGATCGGTGAAATTTCACCTTCAAATTAATTTTTCTCGAAAACGGTTAATCCTACAGTATTAGAACAAGAGTAACTTTTTTATGTATTTTGACCTGAGGAATTATATTCCAGAAATATAATTACAAAAAAGTTACACAGAAAATGTTTCGGACAAAAAACTGATAAGGCCCTTCCGTTTCGCACACCCCTGGTTAAAATAAGTACATGAAAATAACATACGAAGATGGGCCTTATTAAGATTAGTTTACATGCAAAACCTCGTTGCTATATCCAAACGGTTCCTGAGTTATTACATAAAAACCGATTTTTTTAAGCCAGTTTCAAAGAGGCTTATCTCCTTTATGCATTTTTAGACCTATGTTTATAGGAACTTTTTTTATATTTTCCTATGTAGAATCACCCCTTAAAATTAATGACATCATTATCCTGTATATTATTCACAGAAAATAGTGTATAACCTAAATTTAAAACAACAATTAAAAAAAATTCTAACGGAGCGCTGCTTTTATACTGTAGATGAGTACATTGTTACGTGCAAAAATCGCTTACCTTTTTAATTTTAACATTTTGTTTATTCTTTTAGTAGTTTACAGTCATTTCGAACCTTAAACAAGGGAATTTTGTCCTTAAATATGCTTTGTTATTATTTTAGAAAAGTTAGGCTATATTAATCTGTCAGAGGGGTGTCGCCTTCAGCGTCAATTTCATTGAGATTTTAAAGTTGGCGCGACCAAATGTCTATAGAAAAAAAAACAGCTGCTTCTTGTTGTTGTTGACGGCAACGAGCCATTTTGTTCACAATTTTGGTATGAAGAGGTGTAGTTACTAAAGTTGAATGGTTTTTCTTTAAAGTTTATAGTAATTACTTATGTGTAGGAATTATACAGAAAAACATTCATAATTGAATTTCCAAGCCATTGCTTATGTTGATTTTGGGTTATTGGAAATTTTCCGACTTCGGGATTAAAAATAACTACCCTCTCATAAACTGGGCTTTGTTTAAATAGCTTAAATAAATTCAAAGTAATCTTCAAATAGAATAGCCCTTTTTATCCAAAAAGGTAAGATATTTTTGTATATGTTTATATGTTGTCCTTTAAGCTTTGGGATTGGCTTGTATTAGCATATTTCTATTATTTTTAGGGTTTTAGTTACGAGTTTAAGCACTGGATAACAGTTTCAGTTAAGGACTTAAGTATTGGATTGCATGATAGCAAAATTTTGGTTTTGGCTTCAATTTTCAGTATCGTGGACCACAGTTGTTTGAACACTAGGCCTGTTGACCTAGTTTGATTATCGAGGTTCAGCCCCTGGACCCCTTTGGATGTTTGCTACGTCCGAGCATATTATTCTGCAGGTTTTTCACTACAAAAACAATACATTTTAGATGCACACAGGTATTTATTAAGCTATTTACAGCACTTTAGAAGCTACAATCATACGGTATTTATTTGGATACTTACTAGATAGCTTAGAAACTTAGTTTTATTTAGTCCTACAATTAGAAAGGGCAATTATAAGCTTTCCTTTTGTGTATTTATGTTTAAGATAGTAGGCTAAATATAAAATTATCTGTTTTGCCTTAAGTCAGCTGTTTGACATTTCCATAAAATTATTATAGGTATTTTTGGTATTAGCTGCTTGGGCTATACAATCGAATTTATTCTATTTCTGTATTAATGTATAAAATAGCGCTTTATTGTAAGTTTTCGTTTACGCATGCATGCTTGGACAAAAATATTTAGTAAATCTGACATAATTTTATGCTAGCAAGCTTATTTAGTATTTACCTGCGTGAAAATAATTCATGTTTTTTTTTATGCCTGTTTCTGTTTAGCGTAGTAAACATTTATAAGGCAGTAAATAACTTTGTATATTCGCCTATTTTGGTGCTGGCTGGAGTGTCCGCGCAATAAAGTTTATTGTATTACAAACTATACTGCCATTTTATTTCCATTTTAGTTTTTTTTATTCCTCAGTAGTACTTTGCCCAACTGTTATTGATGCTTTTGAGTGCCAAGGTTCTTGGTTTACTGGCACTTAATATTACCCTATCAGATCTTAAACTAAGTGGCGCCTACTCCCATCTTTACCCACCCCGTCTCCACTCGAGCTGCAGGGGCTATAGATCTGATAAGGTTCCTAGAGGGCTTTGCTCTATCTAATTGAAAGTACGCTGACGAATTTGGCGTAACATAAATTTGGCGCCCAACGTGGGGCCCCTTAAAAAAAAAAGGGGAAATAAATTTTGAAATAAAATTGGTATTTTTTATTTTTTTTTTGATATATTTTGCTATCAGGTATTTACTAATTCAATAAATATTGGTTTTCTGGTTTTTATTTGATTTTTTTTTTGTGTCCCTAATTTTTTTTCTAGGTAAAGGTCATTTGGAGTTGTTGTGTAGGTTTGGTAATTTGACCTTTGGCATTGTTAGGACCTTTATTTTTAGGAAATAAGTAGGAGACTTTGGATATTTAGTGTACTTGTCTATTTTTTTTTTTTTTGTAGTTTAGGTTAGTAAGATTAGTTACAGGCACAATGACGCGTAGAATGTTGATAAATCGTTTATCTCAGGACGAGTTGATTTATGAGCTGGTGTTGAGGGGAAAGTCTGGTGAAGGTAATTGTGAGCAATTACGCAGTAGATTATCCAAGGCAATTAAGGCAGAAAAAGACAACGAACTAACGCGCCCAGAGCACCCATTTTCCTTTCAAGAAGATTGTGATGCCCTGGATGAAAAGATTGAAGCTGTTAAAATTTTGGTACAGTCCTTTAAAGCTGGTCGAACATGTAATGATTATTTGAAATTAGAAACCAAATTGACGCATACTCTTGGTCGGGCATACCATATGAAGACAGAGGACAACGAAGCAGAGAAAACACAGTATATTACTGCCATCAAAGCACTTATAGAAGAACTAGAAGAAAAGGTGGAACAGTATGAACGCAGACAGCAAGCGATTCCAGAGATTAGTATTCTGGAAGGTGATGATGACCTTGACGAAGATGTGGATATAGAAGTGTCTGAGGTTACTAGAAATAATAATGTACATGCTAGTACCATCGTTAGGCCAGTTCCAGTTCGTCAATGGGGTGTTGCCTTCACTGGTGGCAAGAAAGGTCTGTCGGTCAATGCATTTTTGGAGCGTGTAGATGAGTTGTGTATAGCTAGGCATGTAAGTTCGGAAATGTTGTTTGATTCAGCCATTGATTTGTTTACGGAGAAGGCCCTTGTATGGTATAGGGATGCTAGAAGGAACTGTAGTGATTGGGAGTCGTTGGTTAAGTTGCTAAGAGAAGAGTTTCAGCCCGCCGACTATGATGAAAAGCTTTTCGACGAAATAAAACATAGAACGCAAGGCCCGGAAGAAAGTATAGGAATTTATTTGTCCGTTATGTCCGCTCTTTTTAACCGGCTTACCCATAAAGTGTCTGAAGAAGTTCAGCTGAAATTAATTCTAAGAAATATAGCTCCATTCTATCAATCGCACTTAGGTCTTGTAGATGTTACGTCGATATCCCAATTACGAATTCTTTGCCGTAGACTGGAGGCTCGTAGGTCGTCTACTGAAGCCTTTGCACCGCCAACTAGACGTTCCAATGTTTTAGAACCTGATTTGGCATATGCTTATGCACCATTAGAAGTTGCTGCTGTAAGGGAAGCCCCTTCTTCTAGCAATTTGCCTACTGTGGTGGTGTGTTACAACTGTAACAAACCCGGCCACAGAGCGGTAGGTTGTGCAGAGCCTAGGAGAATTTATTGTTATCGTTGTAAACGTGATGGATTCACTACTAGGACTTGTCCGTGTTCCTCTAATCCTAATTCGGGAAACGGGAACCGACGCTCTTAGCTGGTGATGGTAAGAGCGTCCCAGAAGAAAAATCAGAAATCCCCGCTATTTTAAATTTTATTTTAGATCACGCAGGACAAGATGAAAGGCCGTATGTTAGTGTTTCTGTATTTGGACAGTCCATGCTTGGACTTTTAGATTCTGGAGCTACGCGAACCATCGTAGGAGGACCAGGTTGGAAAATTTTGAAGTCGTTTGCAGCAAGTCAGTTAGATGAGTCGAGTCGTGTTTGTGTGTCTGTAGCAAATGGACAAAAATGTGAGTCGTTAGGTGTGTGGCGTACTTTAGTTAAGTTAGAAAATAAGGAGAAAATGATCAATATTTTGGTTGTTCCCGATTTACCTCATATGTTAATTTTGGGTATAGATTTTTGGACCAGGATGGGAATAGTTCCTAATCTTCGGTCAGATGTTTGGAAATTTGCAAAGGTAGATGGACCACTTGTAGATGAAGTTGTTCAAGATAGAAGCCAGTTGACTGTGGAACAAAAGTTAACTCTGGATAAGATAATTACGGAAACATTTACTGCTATGGGAAATAAGTTAGGATGTGCTAAGGTAGTGGAACATATTATCACTACAGATGCAGATCCCATCAAACAGCGTTACTACCCTGTGTCTCCGCAAATACAAAAGCTTTTAGATAAAGAATTAGATGAGATGCTTGCGAAAGGTATTTGTGAGCCTTCGGAAAGTGGTTGGTCGAGTCCTGTCGTTATGGTTCGAAAGAAGGACGGCAGCTATCGCTTTTGCGTGGATTATAGGAAGCTCAATAAAGTAACCGCTAAAGACGCATACCCCCTGCCCTATATTTCAGCTATTTTGGATAGACTTAGAGCAGCTAGTTATCTTACTTCATTGGATTTGGAGTCAGCGTATTGGCAAGTGAAGTTGTCGGATAAGTCACGAGCCCTTACTGCTTTTACAGTTCCAAACAGAGGTTTGTTCCAGTTCCGCCGAATGGCTTATGGACTTACCAATGCTCCGGCTACCTTCCAGCGACTAGTTGATAAAGTAATAGGGTTGGATCTTGAGCCTTTTGTATTTGTGTATTTGGATGACATTATCATTGTCACTCCAACTTTCGAGAAGCATATGGAAGTACTACAAGAAGTACTTAAAAGGCTTATGGAAGCGGGGTTGACGCTCAAGAAAGAAAAGTGCCACTTTTGTATGCCGGAACTACGCTATCTGGGGTACGTGGTCGATCAGCATGGACTTAGGGTCGATCCAGAGAAAGTCAACGCAATTATGCGTATTCCAACGCCGAAGAATGTCGGTGATGTACGAAGTTTTATAGGTTTAGCAAGTTGGTATCGTAGATTCGTACAAAACTTTAGTACTTTGATAGCTCCGTTGACTGACCTTCTCAAGAAATCTCGTAAATTTATGTGGGAAAAAGAACAAGAAGATTGTTTTAATACCATCAAGGAAAAGTTGATCTCTGCTCCTATTTTGTCTTGTCCTTCATTTGACCTTCCATTTCAGATTCAATGCGATGCATCTGGGTTTGGTTTAGGTGCGGTATTATCACAGTTACATCCCGAGGGTGAGAAAGTGGTGGCGTATTTGAGTAGATCACTTAGTGGTACTGAAAGGAAGTATTCAACCACTGAGCGAGAATGTTTGGCAGTTCTGTGGGCAGTTGAAAAGTTAAGGCCATACATAGAGGCTTGTCATTTCACCGTCGTGACTGATCACTATTCGTTAGTTTGGCTTAGCAACCTCAAGAGTCAGAATGGTCGTTTAGCGAGATGGGCACTTCGATTACAGCAATTTGACTTTGATATCATCCACCGAAAGGGAAAAGAACATTTAGTACCTGACGCTTTAAGTCGCTCCGTTCCCATAGTAGATCTCGTTGATATCTGTCCAGAATCTATGACTCAAGATAAGTGGTATAGCAAGATGTCTGAGAAAGTGGTCAGATCACCCAAAAAGTTTCCTGGTTGGCGAGTTCAGGATAATAAACTTTATAAGCATTTTATAAGTAAATATCCAGACCTTGGTAGTGATGTGGAAAATTGGAAATTAGTTGTTCCAAAACCTGAACGCCAAAAAGTATTGGAAAGTTGTCATGACTATGTTACCTCAGGACACCCTGGTATATCTAAAACGTATCAGAAAGTATGTGAGCGATATTATTGGCCCAAATGTAAACCAGATGTTATCAAATATGTTAATAACTGTTTGAAATGTTTTGCTTCTAAACCTGAACAGAAGAAACCTGGAGGTTTAATGACATCACATACAAAAGTGTCTGTCCCATGGGAAATGGTATCATGTGACCTAGTAGGACCTCTGCCAAGGTCATCTGGTGGTTTTGTGTATATTTTTGTTGTGGTAGATTCCTTTAGTAAATGTCCATTGTTGTTTCCACTTAGAACGGCAACTGCTGCAGCAGTTACTAAGGTAATGGAGGACCATGTCTTTTTGTTGTTTGGTGTTCCTCGCATTTTAATATGCGACAATGGCGTTCAATTTAAAAGTAAGCAGTTTCAAGGAATGTGTAGTAGTTACGGTGTCAAGTTAGCATTTACCGCATTGTACCATCCTCAAAGTAATCCGTGTGAAAGGACAAATAAAACATTGGGTAATATGCTTAGGTGTTTTGTTACTGATAATCATAGGGATTGGTGCAAGTATTTGCCAAAGATAGGGTGTGCACTTCGAACCTTGGTTTCAGAAGCAACCAGTGAGACACCATATTTTATAAATTTTGGTCGTCAGATATGTCTGAAAGGTAATGATAACCAAAAATCTGATGAAGAACCAAAGAATGTGGTAATCGATAGATCTGCTTTTAACCCTAAGATTCGTAGTGAGAGTTTGCAGAAAGTTTTTACCGATATCCGCAAACGGATGGATCGAGCATCAGATAAGAGTAAGGCACGATATGATCTTCGTCGTAGACCTGTTAAATATGTTGTTGGACAACAGGTTTGGCGAAAGAATATGGTACTTTCAAATGCGGCCAATTATGTAAGTGCTAAACTCTCTCCGAAATTTGTAGGCCCATTTATTGTGAAGAAAGTTGTGTCACCATATACATATGAACTTTGCGACGAAAGTAGGAACTCTCGAGGAATTTGGAATGCAAAGGATCTTCGCGCTGCGCCGGATGAAACTACTCTTGATACCTAGATGGTTAAGAAATGTATGTGTATGTGTGTGTTTGTTATGCGATAGAACTTTTCTTGCTTATGTTTTTTTTTGTTTTGAGAGAATTTTGGGAAAATTCTCTGGAGGTTGGGGTGGAGTTTGTTACGTGCAAAAATCGCTTACCTTTTTAATTTTAACATTTTGTTTATTCTTTTAGTAGTTTACAGTCATTTCGAACCTTAAACAAGGGAATTTTGTCCTTAAATATGCTTTGTTATTATTTTAGAAAAGTTAGGCTATATTAATCTGTCAGAGGGGTGTCGCCTTCAGCGTCAATTTCATTGAGATTTTAAAGTTGGCGCGACCAAATGTCTATAGAAAAAAAAACAGCTGCTTCTTGTTGTTGTTGACGGCAACGAGCCATTTTGTTCACAATTTTGGTATGAAGAGGTGTAGTTACTAAAGTTGAATGGTTTTTCTTTAAAGTTTATAGTAATTACTTATGTGTAGGAATTATACAGAAAAACATTCATAATTGAATTTCCAAGCCATTGCTTATGTTGATTTTGGGTTATTGGAAATTTTCCGACTTCGGGATTAAAAATAACTACCCTCTCATAAACTGGGCTTTGTTTAAATAGCTTAAATAAATTCAAAGTAATCTTCAAATAGAATAGCCCTTTTTATCCAAAAAGGTAAGATATTTTTGTATATGTTTATATGTTGTCCTTTAAGCTTTGGGATTGGCTTGTATTAGCATATTTCTATTATTTTTAGGGTTTTAGTTACGAGTTTAAGCACTGGATAACAGTTTCAGTTAAGGACTTAAGTATTGGATTGCATGATAGCAAAATTTTGGTTTTGGCTTCAATTTTCAGTATCGTGGACCACAGTTGTTTGAACACTAGGCCTGTTGACCTAGTTTGATTATCGAGGTTCAGCCCCTGGACCCCTTTGGATGTTTGCTACGTCCGAGCATATTATTCTGCAGGTTTTTCACTACAAAAACAATACATTTTAGATGCACACAGGTATTTATTAAGCTATTTACAGCACTTTAGAAGCTACAATCATACGGTATTTATTTGGATACTTACTAGATAGCTTAGAAACTTAGTTTTATTTAGTCCTACAATTAGAAAGGGCAATTATAAGCTTTCCTTTTGTGTATTTATGTTTAAGATAGTAGGCTAAATATAAAATTATCTGTTTTGCCTTAAGTCAGCTGTTTGACATTTCCATAAAATTATTATAGGTATTTTTGGTATTAGCTGCTTGGGCTATACAATCGAATTTATTCTATTTCTGTATTAATGTATAAAATAGCGCTTTATTGTAAGTTTTCGTTTACGCATGCATGCTTGGACAAAAATATTTAGTAAATCTGACATAATTTTATGCTAGCAAGCTTATTTAGTATTTACCTGCGTGAAAATAATTCATGTTTTTTTTTATGCCTGTTTCTGTTTAGCGTAGTAAACATTTATAAGGCAGTAAATAACTTTGTATATTCGCCTATTTTGGTGCTGGCTGGAGTGTCCGCGCAATAAAGTTTATTGTATTACAAACTATACTGCCATTTTATTTCCATTTTAGTTTTTTTTATTCCTCAGTAGTACTTTGCCCAACTGTTATTGATGCTTTTGAGTGCCAAGGTTCTTGGTTTACTGGCACTTAATATTACCCTATCAGATCTTAAACTAAGTGGCGCCTACTCCCATCTTTACCCACCCCGTCTCCACTCGAGCTGCAGGGGCTATAGATCTGATAAGGTTCCTAGAGGGCTTTGCTCTATCTAATTGAAAGTACGCTGACGAATTTGGCGTAACAACATGTCCGCTCCCGTAGCTAAATTCTTTGTTAATAATTGTGATATTTTTAACTGTGATGTTATTCAACTTATTTATGTCAAATATTTACATGTATGTGATTATTATAGACTGACCTGTGTAATGTACATTTTTTTATAAATGCACCAATAAATATATCTATCTATCTATCTATCTATCTATCTATCTATCTATAATTATAAATGTTAAGAAAGTCTGAGTAAAAACTACAATCAAAATAAAAATAAAATCTAATTTTGAATTTAATATTTAATACTGGACAGGAAAAAATTACTCCTACGAAAACCTCCAGAGAAGTAACAAAAGAAAATCTGCTTGGGACGTCCACTCACGTTCGAGAGTCTCGTTCGAGACACAGGACCGCCGAACAATAAATGATGTTAAGATGCCGGAATGTGATAGTTTTACAAATGTTCCTTTCATTTCGGATCTGGGTTAACCCTTTCGCTTCTGTAGGGACATATATGACCCAGCAGATGTTCAAAAATCACTTTCGCTCCTATAGACAGAACATTTCAAATGCACAGAACAGACACTTTTTGGTATTTTATAGTCCAAACTTGATAGATAGAGGTTTATTTACCTTTGCCAATAAATACATTGAATAGACACGTCACAATATCGATCGCGTAGAATGAAAAGCTCGGATATATTTTGACATATTGAATTTTTAAACTGACATTGAATGTGAACGTCAATAGTTTTATACTATAGGGGAGATGAGATCACAGATAATTTTTTAATTACCGATAAATAAAAGCAAAACCAAGGTAGCTTCTTTAACGAATATTATATCTAAACTTTATTAAGCAAAGGCAATGTTAAAAATCATTGAATTTTTGCCCGTCCAATAAAAGTTAATTGAAATAAAATAGTTATTTTTGTCCTAAAATAATTGTAAAAAATACTTCGCCGAAAACAATCGGGAACATTTTTGAAATATGCTATTGCGTAATACAGGGTAGGGTGATCATTCGAAAATAATCCACACCAAATACCTCGCAAACTAAGTACAAAATGAAATAATTGTTAATTTTTATATTGTGCTTAGTTTACAAGGTATTTGGGGTCGATCGTTTTCAAATGATTACGAAATAGCACATTTTAAAATTGTTCCCGATTGTTTTTGGCTAAATAAGTATTTTTACTATTTTATAATATCACATAACCTCTATTGGAGGAGCAAAAATTTGATTATTTTTAACAATTTAAAAATATTTTTTAGTTATTTTGGAACCAAAATAACTATTCAATACTATTAATAAACTTTTATCGGAGGGGCAAAAATTCGAACATTTTTAACATTGTCCTTCCACAAATTGAACAAATTAAAATTAATAATTATTATTTAAGGTGAATAAGTTCATCATTAAAATTATGATATATTTTTGGAATCACAACTTTTAACTCCTGTAGATCATTATATTTAGTTTTTTCAGTGCATTTCTTTGGTTTATTACGGATTCTCTCAAATTATGCAAGATTTTCATCCAAAAACTTTCCCAACCCGCGGGCCCGATAATCACCAAAAAAAAAATTGAATCGGGAAATTTATAGTTTAAGTTGTGTACCGACAGACCTACAGACAGATTTTTTTACTTAAATGTGTTTTTGCATATGCAGCCATAAAACGCAAAAATAGGCAATACAAAACATGATTTTTTTACCAATCCAAGGACTGCTTTCCAGCTACTTCTCGGACAGTAGGTATTCCGAGATTTTGGTGGAAAGCAAAATGTAAAGCAAATTTAAATACTGACAAAATTTTAAGTAAAATATATTTATTTTTGAAAAATAGGGCTTACAAGAAAAAAATATGCACATGGTGATATAATCTCCCCTACATTTTTAAGTTTTGACAAAGACATTTAATGTCAGTGACAAATTTATTGAAAACCGATATACGAGCTTTTCATTCTACGCAATCGATATAAATAGTAATAAACATGTATATGTACAACAAAGTTATTAAAAAATAATTTTAACATAATTAAGATATTAAATACGTGTAAGTAGATACTAACATTATTACAACCATTTGAAATTTAATTAAAATAAAACAATAAAACATTCAAAATTAAAAAAAGGTAAAATAAAAAGAATTATCTTGCTATGCCATTGCTAGTCGTAAATTCATCTAATGAATAAAAAGCATTACTGCATAAGTATCTTTTTAATTTGGTTTTGAAAGTTGTAATTGAAGTCTGATGTTTAATATCTGTAGGCAATAAGTTAAAAAAGTGGCAGCCCGCATATTTTGGCGACTTTTTATACAGCATGTAATTGAAGGTGTTTTGGCGAAAGTAGGGTGAAATAATTATGCTTATCTGATTTTTATTTTTGAAAATAAAAATTGATATTTTGTATATACCTATACAAAATATCAATTTTACTTGTAAAAGTCATTATATTTTTAGATTTAAAGGTATCCCGACACGATTCCCTGTAGTGGAGATTAAACATTAATCTGATAGCCCCTAGCACAAGCCAAAAGCTTATTTGGGGCTCTCCATGCTTATGTAATATTTTGCAAGAAATAAACTATAACTATAACTATAACTATAATTCGTTTTTGAGGTATAAAGACACGCTTCCATTCGACTGCCATACCATACACTACAATATTGTAACTTATTGCAGAGTAAACAAGTGCATAATATGCAGATATGCGACTTTTTTCATTTAGACAATATTTCAAAGTTTTTAAGGCAAAATATTGTTTATTTAAATTCTTACATATAGCATCTATATTTTCCACCCAACTTAATCTACTATCAATAATTGTACCTAAGAACTTCGTGCTACTACTAAAACCTATTGGAGTATTGTTGATGGAGAATACTTGATTTAGTTTCATGTTCGCCGGTCTATATTGAGTACCCATTTCAAGTGATATCAATACTTAACTATAAGTTAGGTACTAATGGGATATATTTGTCCAGCTTTAAAACACTATATGTGACCATGCACAAAGAAAGCCAGTTAGTGTGTCAAATTTACGTATTTCTTTTTTTGTCGGATTCTTATGTAGAAAAGCTTTTTACATAAAATCCGATTTTTTTTGATTTCACACAATTTCTTTGGGCAGGGTCACATATTATGTTATTTGGACAAACATATTCCACTTATTTTTTGTAAAACAACATTTAAAAAAATAAATTTCACTTGTTGCTTACTTTTGATAGAATATTATTTTATATACACAAAAAAAAATTCCGAAATTCATAGAAAACAAATCCGGAGCGAAAGGGTTAAATATCGTTTTAATAGGGAATTTTGGTCTAAATAACAAAATTGCGTTTTTGTTTAAAAAAAATGCAAAATGACGAAAAGAAATTACAAATAAATATTTCTAGATTAATAAGAATTCACAGCGCATGCTCTAGAATAATATTCCGTAGTTTCCAATTTTCAAAAAAAAAAAAAATATATCAAAAATCGTCCTAGACAAAAAATTCTTGGATATAAATTTGTTTCATAAAAAAATTAAAAAAATATGTTTTTTTTGTCCGTCTGTCCGTCCGTCCGATGTCGCGTTTTTATGTAGACAATAACTCAAAAACGAATAATCCGATCGACTCAAAATTTTCAGTAAAACCCAAGTTTTATCCCTATTGTTTTTGACAGCAATCCCCTCAAACACTTTTAAAAAAATCGAAAAAAGCTGAAAGAACATTCAGATTAATGTAACTTTTCTAAGAAAATCTACTTTTATCAATTCTACCAATTTTAAAAGTAATCCTCCCAAAAAAGTTATGGGTATTTACCTTTTAAAAAACTTCAAAAAAGAATAATTTTCACTTTTTTTTATTTTTTCGTTTTTCGCAAAAAGAAAATTAAAAAAAAAATTTTGAAACAAAAATAATTTTTCGTCTTTTGGGAAAATGCAATATAGCATTTACTCTGAATAATGGAATGCGTAGCATTACATATCTTCACGGCTTTTTTTTTAATAGGATAGAATTCTTAAATTTTAAACATAATTATAAAAATATTAACTTATTATTCCATTAATCGATTTTCTAATCATCGTACAGGATGATATTGGTAGAATGACAGGCTGCATGCCCTCTTCAGTACCAATAGATACCTAAAAATAGATGGCCCACAAGTATACATCAATCTAATGGCTTTATTTCTTTTGCGAATGAAGTCAAAAACTGTTTTTTTTTAATCAGCACAGAGATGACTCTTGGTACTGAAGAGGGTCAGCAACCTGAAACTGTCAGTCTACCAATATCACTCTGTACGATGATTAGAAAATAGATTGATGGAATAATAATTAAAATTACCAAAATGGTGTTTTTCGCATCATTAGGTTCATAAACCAACTGCGCATGATGTGAAAATATATGGTAAGCCTCAGTTAATCCCAAATCACTTAGATTTTATTTTTTTATTAATGCGCAGTATTAGAATCAGGTGATTAATATCAGGGAAGTTACGTTTTGATTTGTTAATAAAATTTTCGAAAATAGTTTTTAATAATTCATTTGGTAGTACACCAACTCAGTACCTTAAATTAAAGGAGTTAAACAGTTTTTTGTTCAGTAAAATTTCTGTAAAATTTGTGTTTGTGGGATACGCCACATTAGAAGTAGACCAGCGAATTATTAAATATATACCAAAAAATGGCTTAAGTTGTCTTATTTACGTGTTTCAAATTTGAAGTCGATATCTCCACTCGTTCAAAAGTTAAGAGGGATAACTTTTGGACTGCATTGTATAGATATAAATTAATCATTAAACGGTTTAAATGGACCATAGAAACTATATAGCATATAATGACTGTTATAATAATATAAAATATTTAATCATAATCTCACTGAGTTAAGAGTAAAATTATAATTAAGAGTAAAACTATAATTATTATACTTAATTTAATAACTAATTTTACGGCTATAAGAAAATATTAGAATTCTTGTAATAAAAGATAAATTATCAGTAGTAATATCATAAGTGCATGTTGAATTCTCGATAATTTTTATACTGTATTAAAAAAATATTTTGCTTGGCAATTGTTTGAGTGCATTTTTTGTGTTACAAAATTCCGAGACCGCAAGTCGATGAATTTTGACGAAAAATGCACGAAAACAATATCCTTAAGCAAAATGTTTTTTTTATATACAGTAAAAAAATTATGTATAATTCAACATGCACGAATGGTATTTTGAAAGAGTATTTCACAAACAAAATAAGGAAGTATATAATTTTACCATGTTTAATGTTGTTTCATATTTAAATTAAAAATTTAAGAACTAAACAACAATATTACTTTACAACTATAGTTAAAATGTTAAATCTCAAATTTGCCGCGCTTTTTAAAACCACGATGTTCACTTGTTCGCGAATGTTGGCAAGTCTAAACTTTGCTTGAGGGATATTTTATGCTTGAGATTATTCCAATAAAATAGTTGTTATCATATATTTTAGCATTTAAATAAAAATCATTGCTGTTTTTGTTTAAAAAGTTTAGTTTTCAACTGAAAAGAAATAAAATAACGGTTGTTTCCACCCGCAAAAAATCGATTTATAATAAAGTTTGGCAACGCTGTACTGGTAACAGAACAGTCATTTGATGTTTTGATTTCCGTCATTTAAAAGAAGTAAATTATTTACTTCTTTACTGTGAATATATTTTTAATAAATGTTTAAATTAGTTTTGAGTGACCTGTTTTTAATACCAAGATTCAATTAAATAAATTAAAATTTATGAATATCAGTGATTTAAAGCTTTTAAGATGGAAAGTGTATAAAATATAATCTATTATCTGAAATTAATTAGGGTTTATACCTAGGATAATTTGGTAATAAAATAAGCATTTATTTTGCTTATCAATAAAAATAAATCAACTAAAGGTAAGCTTCACAAATTAAAAACACATTTTGCAAAAATATAACATTTATTAAGATGTCAGTAACTGTCAGTTTTTTGTTTCCAAGTGATAATTGCACTTGTGCAAAAATTATCAGATTCATTTTGATCTGATTGGTCAAGAAACTAAAAATGCAAGGTTTTGATTGGCCTATATATTGTTTGTGAAATAATCATATTAATTTGGAAAAACTATGATAATTTGAATGAAACTTTACAAAGGAGACTACCGAGATCCCTATATGGAGTGGCATGTAGGAGGATAAGCACCACCTTCTGGTGGATTGATCAATTAGTTCGAACTAGTAGTAGTAGGAAATTTTTTGGGTTGGCCAAAGCCGGACAACTAGGCCATTTCTGGCCCTTTTTGTCACCCCAGGCAATCCCAGCCATTTACTAATTTAAGTCCTCCTTGAATTGGTATCTGACACACTCGGCTAAGTAATGAGAGGATGTTTCATCCTCTCCGCACTCTGGGCATAGCGGACTCTCTAGAATCCGCATTGTTGACAGATGCTTCCTTAGCTTGCAGTGGCCCGCGAGGACCCCTACAAGTTGTCTGAGTGCAGTTCTCCCTTTTTCAGCAACCAGTCGGCCTTTGGTTTGCTTGGGCCAGCCAGGAAGTCCCTAGCTTGCCGGCAACCGTCGACCGCCCTCCATTGCTCCTTTAGCTTGGTATAAGCCCACTCATCGAGAGCGGTCTTTATCTGCTTCCTTGTAACACCCAATATAGGTTCCGGCCTTTTTTATTTTTTTTTTTTAAATAAATGCTAACTCTTTTTTCTTTCTTTTTTATCATTTTATCAATAATTGTACTGTATGTTTTTAATTAGTTTGCTACTTTCACGATTTTTATAGGGAATTTGAAATCCAGTAGATGTCCTAAATTGTTATTTTTAAATTTAATTTATAATATTGATTTCTTCTTTTTACTTTAGTTTTCTGTTTATAAATTTTATCTTAAAACTGTCATTTGTGGCGCGTTAAATTTTTTAGTATGACTTTTATACGTGTAATATAATTGTTGTTGTTTATTTAAAATTTTAATTATTAGGTAATTTTTTTTAATTTTTTAAGCACTGACTATTTTTAAAATTTTAAATTTTTTGAATCTTCTAGCCTGAAGATGGCCCTACGTTAAAAGGGCAGAAACATGTCGCTATTATTTATATAATAATAATAAAAACATTTTTGGAGAGATAATCGTCTTAAGTTTATTTAGTAAAAAAATTTCGAAACATTTTTATTGTTTTTTTTACGTTTCGGTACGTTTTATATCCAAAAAATATTATTTCCGTGAAAATTTTGATCATTTTGGACTTTTTCAAAAATAATTTAATGCTTTTTTAGTTTAAATTCCAAATTTAATCACGTATTGTGACAAAACGGCAAAATACATTTTTTATAGATAGTATGTAAAAAAAAACAACCGTCACATTTTTTAATTTTTGGTCTTAAATCCTTAGTTATGTCATCAAAAACAAGATTATCAAAATAGATATTTTCCTAACAAATGCGAAAAGAGGCCCTTTTCCGCACTCGATTGCATTTGGACGCGTAGCGGAGTTCAGGCAAGCAATCGAGTGAGGAAAAGCCTCTTTACGCATGCGTTAGGAACAATACTTTTCTTACGAGCAGAGTTAAAATAAAATATACTTTTATATTTTATCAAATAAATCGAAATAAATCTTATTTTTATAATTTTTCAAAAAATCAATTAACAGGTAAAAAATTTAAACATTTTTATATTATGAATAAATATAACAAGAATAACACTACGCAATTAAGAAATTAAACAATATTTATGCGTGCGGAAAAGGCTTTCTTTCCACACCCATATGCGTTCGGAAAGAGTGATCTCGTAGGAAATAGTATATTACATAACTAGTGTGGAATATTTCACCCGAGTGGGAAGGTTTAGGAACGAGCCGTCAGGCGAGTGAGGAAACCCCACGAGTGTAAGAAATACACTTTCCAACGAGTTATGTACACTATTTTTCCTACGATCCCGAAAAAATATAAAGTTTAAACTTTAAGAATTCTTAATTTAATATTTTCTAATTTTTATTACTTTGTTACTTCCGAAAATTTTTGAGAAAAGCAAAACACGAAATAGCATACCAATTTATATATGTATGTCAACAGGAAATATGTTTTTTATTTACCTCTAGTTTTCTTGGTTTCATATTTAATACAACATATTATTATGAAAGCTCAACACTGTTTAATGGGTTGCCTAACCGCAAGCATCTTTTAAATCAAGGAAAATTTGACAGTTTACTAATTAAATTTGATTTCTGTGGATATGCTACCATATAGGACTGTAAAATTCTACAATGTTTTACATTTCATGGTAAAATAATGTAAGGTAACCAAATCACAAATTAAGGGGTCTACCCTCTTTAGACGGGCAAAGATAAGGCTATTTTCACGAATTTTTTTGACCGGTATACGTCATAAATATGGACATAAAAAGTGTTAGGTCTAAAAAATACACTATTTGATTACACAAGAAAATTTTTTTTATATTTATTTTAATCAGTTTTTATACATAAAAATGAGGGAGAAGACTGGTCCAAAAAAAAAGATGAGTGTGCGCTGTTGATGAAATATCTGGAATGGATGATCTGAAAAAAAAAAATAGTTTTAGATTCAGTAAGTAAATGGCTATAGCGCATATCATACGATTTTTGAAATTTTGAGTTTAACTATTTATTTTTGGCAAAGAACGACGGAAAAAACGTGATTTTTCGTACTTTTTCGAAAAATGGCTGCCATTTTGTCATTTTTGAAAAAAAAAAAAATCGTATGATATGCGCTATAGCCATTTACTTACTGAATCTAAAACTATTTTTTTTTTTTCAGATCATCCATTCCAGATATTTCATCAACAGCGCACACTCATCTTTTTTTTTGGACCAGTCTTCTCCCTCATTTTTATGTATAAAAACTGATTAAAATAAATATAAAAAAAATTTTCTTGTGTAATCAAATAGTGTATTTTTTAGGCCTAACACTTTTTATGTCCATATTTATGACGTATACCGGTCAAAAAAATTCGTGAAAATAGCCTTATCTTTGCCCGTCTAAAGAGGGTAGACCCCTTAAGTAATTTTTATAAAATCTAGACATATTAATTATATTGACCTGGGTCCGAGCCTGGGTCAAAATAGTAAGGTTGTAACTATAATTGTTATCCAGTTTGAAAATTCATTCATGGTTCTGAACGTCTGAACTTCTTATAGTGAAGTGGTTTATTATAAAATAATTAAAAAAAGCTTATAATCGACTTCACGTTATTCATGTTATTCATGTCACTGAAAATGCATATTTTTAATTTGTAACCTAATTTATTAATTGTGTAATGTCCTTAGTGTTATTTATGACCAGAATGTTAAAGATGTCCCATTATATGTATTTAAGTCCGTAGATGCTATATCTATTATAGCGAAACCGCGGTCACACTAATTGTTTTCAACAATAAAATTAATTATTAATTAAAAAGTCGATTATAAGCTTTTTTTAATTATTTTATATAATTTTTATTTTTTACACGAAAAACAGAAATATTTGGATTAAAAAACATAAAAGACATAATAAAAGTCTGTAATGAAAGCTGGAAAATGGCATATAAAACGAGGTGAGTAAAATTCGTATAATTTACCACGTAAATATCTAAACAAAATTAGGCAAACCTACATGCATAAATATCAAACTAGGGTGATATGAAAATATCAAACAAGTGTGATATAAGGTAATTTCTAAAGAACAAAACCGTGTGGTAAATGTCCTTTTTATGGGGGATCGTAGGAAAAAAATTTGTGTCGATTCGAGATCGTTAATTTCCTCCAAAACCGCACCGTGAGAGTTTTTTGGTAAAAATGTTCTAAACTATAAACCTCACGTAGATAAAATTAGTTTCAAATAGAAATATCCTATTTTAAATTAAAATGTGTAGATGTCCGATCACATAGTAAAACAGGAAATAAAAGAGTTACAATAAAAATTTATGACATTTTTATAATGGGATTTTTCATTTCACATTGAAAACAAAGGCAACATAAACTTTTTATTACGTTTGGTTTTCCAATATCTGTGTAATATTGTGTCCGGAAAAATTACGTGGTGGCACCTTTTATTCCTTATTTTGCAATCAACAGTGATTACTTAGTTTTTATTACATTTCAGATAATAAAAATTTTCCTTACATTTTTGTTTGCTTTGCAAAGCTTTGCACTGAAAAAACCCGCACGGTTCTTGAGTGAAATTGTTTTTAAATTGGCTATATTGTTAAAATGTTCATCCTGACCAAAAATTATCGCTAAGGCCCACAGTAGGGAATAGAGGCCAAAAATACCTGAAATATGATATAAAGATAATTTTATTTCAATTTTTGTCTTATATTTCAATAAACAACATATGAAACTATAAAAAAAATAATATAATTAATTTTATTTTGTGATTTTAGAATTTTAATTTATACATTTCTAAACGGATAACTTTTACGGATCTAAACCAGGCAAAATGGTTACAATCGTTTTTGTCTTAGGATTCTTATTACTTTTCGATATACATTATAAATTTAGAATTTACAGTGCTTTCAATATCACTAAAAAAAACTATGCGGTTGCTATTTGAAAAAAAAATGTTTGGGGTCGTTCCAAGGGGGTGAGTTAATAAGGGGTGTGTTTTGGTGTAGGATTTAAAAGTAAATTTGATCCCATTTAATACGTTTTTTTAATAAAGTTTCTATCTTTTAAAATAACGGAGATATTGGCCGGGAAGTAAAATTTGGGACACCAGGTATAGCCGCAGGGCCGGACTGGCCTTACAGAAAGGCTGGGGCGATTTTTACTCAGTCCGGCCCTCTATAGTCTTGAATACTCTGTACTAAATCTTAGGCCAGGATATGGGTTGAAAAAATTAACGTGGCAGCCCTTTGGTCCGCGATGAGGCACCGACTCTTTGGGCCCCGCCCAATCGCCCGACTGGCTAGTCCGGCTCCGGCCAGCCGTCTACAACCAGGGATGGAATACTCATACCCGGTTTTCGATCATAATAGGTTATTACGAAAAAAAAAAAGTTTTTTTGTGACCGGTATATAAAAACCGGTTGTTAACCGGTAGGTGAGGAACTTTCTTTTTAGACATCAAAATTTCTGTCAGTGGTAGTAAAGCTTTTTAGGGGAAGTGAGAAGAACCTTTTTTAGGTCATCAAAATTTCTGCCTGGGTAGTAAAGCTTTTTTCAGAAAATAAAACTGGTCCCAACCGATTTTAATCGGTTATTACTTTCGAGTTTTAACCGAAAACCGGTCTAAGATAATTTTAGAAACCGGTCAACTGAAAACCGGTTATTGGCTTTAGTTTTTCATCACTATCTAGAATGGGTATATAAAAAGGGTATCTATCTTAAAGCTTTTTATGCTATTAGTACACCACCCTAAAATAAATGAAAATCTCTTTTTCACCCCGCCATATTAAACAATTTCAATCTATTGTACATTGTATCATTTTACCTAGAGATATAACTTGATTGACAAACGTGTACATGTACCAAGAATAATTAAAGCCTCTTGCGACTACACGAAACTGAACTAGATATATTGTCCTTAATATCTAATGAATCTGGAATACGTAATACACTCCAGGTATAATAGATTCAAGAATAACATTAATAAGGTATTTTATACTCGGCCATGAATAATAGGCCTATAAACTGCGGATCTGAAAAATAAACTTTTTAAACTTTAAAACGGCGAGTGATAAAGTATAGCGAAATAGTATACTATTTATATTGAAGTTGAATAAGAAGAAAAATAAGAAGAAGATGTAGATGAAGAAGAAGAAGAATAAGAAGAAGGAGGAGGAGGAGGAGGAGAAGGAGGAGGAGGAGGAGGAGGAGGAGGAGGAGGAGGAGGAGGAGGAGGAGGAGGAGGAGGAGGAGGAGGAGGAGGAGGAGGAGGAGGAGGAGGAGGAGGAGGAGGAGGAGGAGGAGGAGGAGGAGGAGGAGGAGGAGGAGGAGGAGGAGGAGGAGGAGGAGGAGGAGGAGGAGGAGGAGGAGGAGGAGGAGGAGGAGGAGGAGGAGGAGGAGGAGGAGGAGGAGGAGGAGGAGGAGGAGGAGGAGGAGGAGGAGGAGCAAAATTAGCAAAAATATATATATTTTACCATGAAATATTGAATAATTTAATGCAATTTAAAGTTTTGCCTTAAAATTACATAAAGTTTATTAGTTTTTCTTAATATTTGACCAGTTTTTTATCAATTTAGTTCAAAAAAATAAAACTGCTCCATCTATTGTTAAATATTTAAAACGATTTAAAACTGATATTTGTCACAATAAATTGACATAACCTTCAATTTTTGCATTCTAATTAATAAATATCTGCTAAAATTAAATAATTACTATATACTATAAGTACTAATTTGATAAAATTATTAAATAACATTAATTGCTTTATTTAAAAATATGTGTTTAGTTGCATTTACAATATCGAGTAACAAAAAACATGGTTTTTAACCTTGTTCGCAGTTTAAAACCATCCAGTGTTTCATATTTGCAGTCGAAGAAAAAGTATAGTTTACAACACGTATGGAATAGTCATTCCGCGCTCGCGTGACCGTCATACTCGCCTGTCGGGTCGTATGACAAACTTTCGGTTCGAGCGGAATATTGTCTATTCCATACGTTATAGAATATACTATTTTGTCAACTTACATATTTCTCAGTCAGGTCGATTTCTGTATTATTTTTTGAACAGAAAAGTAGGATTAAAATCCCTCCTTAAGTTTTTGTGGACCTTTTAGGCAGTTTCTTTTTGTTTGTTCTCCGAAGTTTTCTCCACAGGAGTTATTTTTTGCCTGTCCAGTATTAAATATTAAAGTCGAAATTAGATTTTCATAATTAAATAGATTTCTGTTTTAACGCCATGCTGTCTGTAATTAATGACGATGTCATTCAAGTGTCAGAAGCAGAAAGCATTAACATTGGTGGTGGCATGGCAGAATGTTTTTAGCAATGCTCTTTTTTACTCGAGAGACCCCGTAGGGTTTCCCATTATAAGTAAAATACAGGACACAAAAAAAAATAAAGTTAGTTTTTCATTAACCGTACTATATTTTTTTACGTATTTTTGAGCGCTGGCAATAAAAAAAATTCTTGACCCTCAAAATCTTGAGATATAGCACACAATGGGTGTTTTGTATGCATTCCAGGACAAAAAAAATCGAATTGCTAAATAAAAACGATTCATATCAAACCTGCAGATTTTAAATATCTACCTACCCTAGTTAATTTTTTACTAGGTCACAAAATCCAAATATGCACTTTTTTCATCTTTTTTCGATATATTTTATTAAAAATTTTATATAAATAATATAGATACAGCCAAAAATTTATATCTAATAAAAGCCTTTGATCGGGTGCATCATGCCATACTAATTAAAGTACTGCTTAAAAGAAACGTTCCACATTATATCTGCCGGTTTCTTCAAAACTGGAACTTTAATGCAACAGCTTCCGTTCTCTGGGGGTCTTCAGTATCGTCTTCGTTTAGGCTACTCAATGGCGTTCGTCAAGGTAGCCTAATGGCACCTGACTTTTTTAACAACTACGTCGACGATCTACATCTTATACTTGCTGTGGTTTCAGCCAGCCACTTCTTTGGTGCTGTTAAAATAAACTGCATAAGTTATGCGGATTACATGATTCTCTTATGTCCCTCTCTAGAAGGCCTTCTCTTGCTCTTACGTAAGTGGTGTTTTTCTTAAGTTAAAACTTAAAGTTTATATCCAGTAGTAGACAGTCTGGGGGTGTTTAGCCTTGCACATGACAAAAGCAAAAATTATAAAATTGTCTCATACCCTTAACCAGACTGTTTTATTTCCAGTTCTTTTTTAGCGATTTAAACAAATTTGACAATAAAGAACCTCCCTGATTCCCAATTTGTTTCAAAACCACACGCACGTTGGCTTTTTTGCAAAACTGGTACACAAGCGTTTGGGGTCATTTTAAAGGTCACAAAATCCAAATATGGCACTTTTTCCGTCTTTTTTCGATATATTTTATTAAAAATTTGCTGCGCATAGTAAAGTACACTGTCTTGATTTTATTTTTTAACTGTTATTTATTTGTTTAAATAATGTTTTGTTTATGTGAGTGTTTATTGTTAGTGACAATGACTAATCTTTGGCTTTAATTCTCTGTTCGAAAACGACGAAAATCCATCTTCGAAACGTCACAGCAAATTAGATAACAATTTTAGTCAGATCCAAAGCCCTATTCCCCAAAAATCAAAAAGCTAAAAATTTTATATGAATAATATAAATACAGCCAAAAATTTATATATAAGAAAGGCATTTAATCGGATGCATCATGCCCCACTAATTAAAGTATTTTACCGCCCACTGTAACCGTAACAAAATTTATAATATATAAAACTTATAGAGAATTTCAAGAGCTACAATTTACTCATAACCACTTTTATCCTCTGATGAATAATTATTCAATTATAATTTGGCTGAAAATTAAAAAAAAAAAATTCACCCCCAACTTGATAATTTTTAAATATTTATAACTCGATTGTTATTAATATATTAAAAAAATAATCAAAACAAAAAAATTTTGAATATTTTCTCCTTAACAAAATTGGTTATACGCATTTTTATCGTAAGATGAATATTTAGCGAGATAACCGCACTCATCCCTAAAATTGAAGATAGCGGACATCCCTTACCCAAATCACCCGATGAAAAACTAACAGGAGTATTCTGTTACTATGCACTACTACCCTTTAAAATATCAGTACATTTATTGCAATTTAACACAGGAATTATTCGTCATTTGACTGGACTATAGTGACAACTCGAATATTAAAAGACATTACAAGTATTTGTGTACTCGTGCGATATGCTAGCAAGAAAATTTAACAAGTGTTCAACAACTGTTAAAAACTTTTCATTTACAACATACTGCTGCAGTCTTTATTCGGGTGAACTTTGATATAACCATACCGCCGCATCATGGAGTACCCTGCGTATATGCTTTAATGACGCCTTTCTTATCCTGCACCGACTTCCGAGATATAATAGTGCCTCGGAAATGTTTGCGCTTGCTCGTGTACTTTGGATACTCTACGCCGTAAAAAACTTTTTAGCTACGTACATCGCTGGAAGTTGTCTACCAACACCCTGCTTAAAGCCTTAATAGACTCTGACGTTTTCTAGCAATCTCCAGTAATCTCTAACTGGCGCCTCTTATGCTTTACTTAGGTTTTATGTAATTTTTCTTTTTTCATATATATATATATATATTGTATATGCTCTTACATACATACATATGCTTTATAAAAAAATTACAATTTTTTTTACATCCACTGGTAGACAGTCTGGAGGTGTGTAGCCTTGCACAAAAGCAAAATTATAAAATTGTCTGATACCCTTAACCAGACTGTTTTTCTCAAGTTCTTTTTTAGCGATTGAAACAAATTTGACAATAAAGACCTCCCTGATCCCCAATTTGTTTCAAAACCACACGTACGTTGGCTAAATTTTATCAGAAATCTGGTAAAACCCGAAAATAATCTCCTTTTTTGCAAAACTGGCAAACAAGCGTTTGGAGGTCATTTTAAAAATAATAATTAATTTTTAATAAATAAAATTGCGGATTCAATATGGTGGACAAAAATAATTAGTTATAATTAAATTTATTTATTTTTATTTTATTTTTTTTTTTTTTTTCATATAGGTACATAGTTTCCGATTTTAACATTTTATTTTTGCGGGAAAGGATTATTACAGTTTTTGTTTCTTTATTAATGAAAAATAAAATAGAGCAGTTCAGGTATTACTTAACGCACTTTTTGGTCAATTTTGACCCCCTCCTACGCCCGTAAAATTTTATGTTTTCGCCAGCTTAATGATAAAAATTTTTCCACTGTGCGTGTGATTTTAATACAAATTACGGACCAGGGAGGTTCTTTATTGTCAAATTTGTTTAAATCATAAAAAATACTTAAGAAAAACGGTCTGGTTTTATATTTTTTTTACATGTGCAATGTTAAACCTCCACCACTAAAGATTAAAAAAAATAGTATTTTTTTATAACATATACAAATTTTTTGCAGTATCTATATTATTTATATAAACATTTTAATGTAATATATCGGAAAAAAACGAAAAAGTATACCATATTTGGAATTTGTGGCTCTGAAAAAAATTAACTGTGGTAGATATTTAAAATCTGCAAGTAATGGTATGAATAGTTTTTATTTATCAATATTTCCATATATTTTTTTTAATATTGCGGATTTTTTTTTGCCTCAAATGCATACAAAAAAAAACATTGTGTCCTATATCTCTGTCAGCGCCCAAAAATACGTAGAAAAAATAAAGTGGTTTATGCAAAACTAACTTTATTTTTTTTTGGGATCCTGTGTAATTACACTAGACAACAAATAACAACTTTTCTTGCCTTGATCTAAAACACTATTTTGAGGAAATAACATTTTTTTTCAAAATCTTAGAAACGAAACAGTAGGAATTTAAAAATTTTAGGGTATATTAAAAAAAAAAAGAGGAATTCAAAAATCCATATGCGAAATACCTACTGTTACAGTAAGTATGCGAAAATAAATAAAAAGCTTAAAATTAAAGTGAGTAAAGAGTTTACTTAATTTCTCATTTAATACAAAACTATCAAATTTGTATAAACATTTTATAGGACTTAATTTGTAGATTATAAAATTCTCTACAAAAATAAATATACAAATATTTTTTTGTTTGGCCAAGTTTGTTCGTAAAAAGTAAATTAATAAAAAAGCAATAAAATTAAGGCAAACAGTGTAAACTTTTTTCCTGAGCGCAAAAATATATTTTTCTTATCAATTTAAAGGCGCAGAATCCGAATTTGACCTTAAAATACATTTAATTTTAGTACAGGCAATTATGCCAATTTAAAAATAATTTATAAAAAAAAATATTGCTTATTTTTTAAAGTTTTTTAATGAACCGTATTACGTAACATATTTTTAGTTCAATTTTGAACCCCTAGATATGATTTTTGAGGATTTTTATCATAAGTAAGTGGCGCTAAGCTTGTCCTCTTATGCACCCCTCTCCTTATCCTCCACCACTCCTTAGTTTTGTCACAGAATCAATTTTTTTAAAAAATATTTTTTTTCCATAATATCCCTATTTATTTTACCTATGAATTTAAAGTTTTCATATTCTAAGTTGGGTATTTTTTAACTAATATTGAGTCGCCGAATCCAAATTTGTCCTCAGAATATTTTTATCTCCCATGATTTAAGAACAAAAGAGGGCTAAAATAATGATTTTTTACCAATTTTATCTCATTTTTCTCAGAAACCTTAGGTAATAGAAATATGCTAAGGACATATTCGGTCTCAGCGGCCCAAACCAAAAAGTCCAAACCAAAATTAGTTAAAAAATATATGACTCCAATCAGAGCAAGAAACCGTGTTGACTAGTGTTATAGGAGACTATAGCATGGCCATATGGGAGAGAAGATTGTTTTTTAGATATTATTTGTAAGGTGGTACGATTTTTTTTTTTTAAACGGTATTTTACACTTTGAATTTTTATGCTAGAGTCTGTATACTGTAACTATAAGAAACTGTGACGTCACTAATGGGCCATTAGTAATGACTGAATTATAGCTGCCCTAGTAGAAATTTAACGTTAGGTAAACGATTTTTCTAACCGGTATTTATTGTATAAATGTCCCGGTTTTTAACCTTAGAATACCTAACGTTAGTTGCCTAACGTTAGAATAACGTTTATCTAACCTTTGGCAAAACCTATAACCTTAGATAAGTTATTCTAACGTTAGTTCCTAACGTTAGGCATTTAACATTCAAACCACATTCATCTAACGTTTGGTCAAGTCGTTCTAACGTTATTTTCCACCAGGGTGTCCTTCCATCTCAGCTGCCTACTTAAATTTTTGAATTTAAATATCTTGGGAAAGAAAAAGGTCTATAAACATTCTGTTTCGAAAGGCTTTTTATCTTTTTATCTACGTTCTACTTAGTATTAAGCAGACAGTTATTAAGGTTTACATTACAACACTAGTGCTTTTTGAAGATATTGTCAAGAGTTGGCTAGGTAGCCATACAGGCTTTACCAAATTTCATAAAACAATTTTATAATTTATAAATTAGTACCTTGTATTGCATACAGATGTTTTGCACACCAAGCATTCGTGTGTTATTGAACTTAAATAAACTAGGTTTGTTTGTAAAACATCTTGGATAAATACGGTACGTAGAATTAGAATTAAATTATTAGATTATCAGATTGAATACCGTAGAGTCGATGGTTGGGTGGTCCCAATGTGGGCGGTGCCCATTGGGCAAAGTAACTCTGACGTCTCTGTAACCTAGAGTGGTGGGAGCGTGTGTGTGTTATTTATAATAAGAGTTTAATTACCCCAACCCCAAACCCGTATCCAGCAAAATTGAGAGGAAGACCATTATTCGTAACACGAAGAACCCCGTCATTCGTGACAATATTATAAAATCCAAATGCTTTTGTTTATCCATTTTGACAGTACTTTCTTTTTTCTATGGCAATATATGTCAATTGTAATCATTTTTAATTTTTTCGTTTTTTTAGGCTAGTTTATGAAATTCGTTTGTCATTTTCATACCTAAATCTATGTCTTGCTGGAAAGATCTCTTGGACGAATCAAACCGAATTTACGCGAATCCCACCCGAATTGATATTACCTATACCCTTTTGAAAATGAGTTAATGCAAGTTTCATTGAAACTACTATAATACGGGGTGAGTTTTATTTATGTCTACCCCTAAAATTAAGATTAATCTTCATTCGATAAAAACGAAACTTTTCTGATTTATATAATTTTACATTGGCTATAAAATAGCGATTTAATTTTAATGTTCCAGTTCCGGTTTCGCCGGAAGTGCCATAAATATTTTTTTAATGGAACGCCCTGTAATTTTTTATATTTTTGAATTGAGTCGAAAATTCTATGTATAAAAAACTGATTGTTTTTTTTACTTTACGCCATTTACCGTACCATGGGGTGTTAATAAAAGTGTTTTATAATATTTTTTTATAAAATATTACATTAATCTTTAAAGTAAATGTCATAAATTTGCAGACCCCGGATGTTTGGTATTGATTACGAGGGGCGCGCGAATGTTTAAAAAAAAGTTTTAAAGATAAATGGCACACTTTCTTAACCATCCCGCGATAGTTATTATTATTACCCGGATATTTGGTATTGTATACGAGGGGCGCGCGGAAATTTTTTTTATGAACATTCTGACATGGCACAAATTTGTAATTTATTGTAAATAAGTTCTTCCCGAGCTGCAATTTAATCGTGAGGTACTTTATTGTTGAACGTGCCAAAAAGATATAGGTTTGTCTTAGAAATGCAATGTTTCAAAATAAGGGTATACAAAATTTTTTTGATTTAGTAAGTCAGTTGTAACATTCCGTCGATGAATACTGAAAATCCTCAGGGTTTATAGAAAATTGGAAGATGTAAAGTTGCCAAAGAGAAAACCTATTTACCAAAGGCGTTCCAGGATATAAAATCCAAAAATTTAGTACAAGAAAAAAAAATATTTTTAGCATAGATGAAACCAAAAATATTTCTGGTTTAAAGATTGCGCATATTATGTTATTCCGAATTTTCCGAATGTTCATTAGTAGACCTTTTTAATGGCAAAGAAGTTGAGTTTTCTAAACCAAATCTAAATACTAATAAATGCATTAAGAAATCATACATTTTTTAATTATGCTCTGCTTATGTACTTCGGTAGACATACTTTTGGTTTGAAGAAGACGAAGCTTAATAGCCGAAAACATGGAGAAAGTCTTGATGATATATTTTTATTTTCAACAATAATATTAATTAATTATGTTTAAAAATATGGGGTACATTTAGTTTTAGAACACTTACATGTAAATATTTTGTAAAATATACATAATATAGTTCTTTGTTGTTTCATCTTTGATATTTATATAGTTAAAAATCTTTTGTAATACTTAAAGTATAGATAATTCCCCGTGTCATAATATTGATATACCTGTTTAACATAGTCGTCAAGTTACGCCATGAATAATAACTATCACGGGATGGTTAAGAAAGTGTGCCATTAATCGTTAAAAACTTTTTTTTATAAGTAACATTTGCTCTCCCTCGTAATAAATACCATATATCCTGGGTATGGTTATTATTGATGGCGGCGTAACTTGACGACTATGTTAAAGAGGTGTATCCAATATTATCACACAGGGGAATAACTATACTTTTAGGAAATAATGGCGTATTTCAAAACAAAAACCGTGTGTAATTGGGGACTTACTTGCTAAACTGCTTGTATCTTTCCCGTGGAACTGTAATCCTAGGTGTTTGTAGCGGGGTTCAAATATAGGTTTTCCTTTCACTAGTAACTGATTTGTTCTCCTCGCGCTGCGACCGGTAACATAATATAGTGTGTTTACACTTAGATTTACTTTACACTTAAATATTAATAACGTTCACAAATAACATGTATCGATACGAATAATGTTTGTGTTTTAGGGATGTGAAGTGTCTTCCTTCACATTTATTCTAGAACTGCTCGCTTTTAAGACTATAAAAAGTCAAACGATAAATTCGAAGAATCAGTTTTTTATACTATTTCGAATTTATTAACAAGCGACATCGTAGCGCCATCTACCGGATAGTGACGCAATGTACGAACTAAATTCCACAAACTATATTATGTATATTTTACAAAATATTTACATGTAAGTGTTCTAAAACTAAATGTACCTATATTTTTAAACATAATTAATTAATAATTATTATTGTTGAAAATAAAAATATATCATCAAGATATTCTCCATATTTTCGGCTGTCAAGCTTCAACTTCTTTTACCAAAAGTATATTTATAAACGAACGTTCTATGTCTACCGAAGTTAGTAGAGCATATTTAAAGAATATATGATTTCTTAATGCATGTATTTGTATTTAGATTTGGTTTAGAAAAGTCAGCTTCTTTGCCATTAAAAAGGTCTTCAATAGCTATTGAAACCATTGTGGAAAATTCGGGATAACATAACATGCGCAATCTTTAAACCAGAAGCATTTGTGGTTTCATCTATGCTAAAAATATTTTTGTCTTGAACTAAAATATTGGATTTTATATTCTCGAACGCCTTTGGAAATAGTTTTTTGTCTTTGTGGGTTCGCTTGGACTTTTAAGTCTTCCAATTTTCTATAAAGGAGGATTTTTAATTTTTATCCACGTAATGTTACAACTGGCTTTACTAAATCAAAATATAACTTTTTTGTGTAACACTATTATGGGATTTTGATAAGTGCTTTAAAACATTGCTTTTCTGAGACCAACCTATATCTTTTTTGCACGTTAAACAATAAAGTACCTCACGATTAAATTGTAGCTCGGAAATATTTTGAATACAAGACTATGGTAGTGCGTTGAAGACGCCCACAAGCCATTTTAAAGATTTTAAAACCTATTTAGTAAGTGTCATCCATGTCAGAATGTTCATAAAAAATTAAACTTCCGCGCGCCCCTCGTAATCAATACCAAATATCCGGGCATTTGGCATAAAAAAATAGAAGAAAAATACTCTACGAAAAAACTTACAGGGACACAAGTTTTGTACAAAACCCCGTTTTTAGCTCTAAATCATGTCTGATCAAATTTTTATTTTAATATTAGTTTTATATTTTTTTAAGCTTAATTAAGTAAAAAGAAGGTAAATTATGTGCATCTCGTTTTTATACGATAAAAACAGAAACAAAAAGTAAAAAAAAAGATCAGTTTTTTATACATAGAATTATCGGCCGAGTTAAAAAATGTAAAAAATTACAGGGTGTTCCATTAAAAAAACACATATTTATGCCAGTTCCGGCAAAACCGCAAGTGAAGGAAAAAAAAATCCGCCATTTTATAGTCATTGTAAAATGCTAATATATAGCTGAATATTTGGCATTAAATACCTCGGAAAGGAAAAAGCCAATTAGGTTTATGTTTTTGAGTTATTGTTACGTACAATTCTAAAAGAGCTACAATCATTGTTTGACTGGGCAGCCCGAGGCTAGTGAGATTTGTTACCTAGGGGACCCCAAATATAATTTTGATGACTAAAAAAAAAGGTCCTCGCCCTCATTTGGCCGGCAGGGGGGCCCCCACATGTGGGGCTCCCATACTGTGGCCACAGTATGGGAGCCCCCAAAAGTGGGGGGCGCCGTGCGATTTTTCTTACTGTCTCATTTGTCCGGTCCGGATACAATTCTCTTAAAGATTATTTGTTAACGTTTTAATCAACCATTCATTTAACAATATTTCTGACCACGTGTTTATTTCTGTCCAATCATATTACAGTTATATTGGAAATTTTCTACTGTAGAAAATTCTAGTAAGAATCGTTGTAGTATTTTGTTTTTCATTATTTCTCTTTTACAACAAGATTTCATATATTGACAGAACCATAATTTGCAATTTAAAAATTGACAAAAAAGGTTTTAGTTTAGCAATTGAGAATGGAATTAAATAAACCAAATCAACGAATATGCCTGTAAAAATATTAAGATAAGTAATAAATCAATTTATATCATTTTGCGATGAAAAGTAGGTTTGACATATTATAAATCGTTAAAAAATAATCTTCCGAATTACACATGATTCTTCGAATTATCGGGAAAAATTCACATTTTTCATTCAAATTTGCTGTCAAAGGAAATAATTACTCCTCTGCAGGGCGATGCCCCGGTCGTAATTATTTCCAGACACCAAATTTTCATGAAAACGGCGAATTTTTCCGCATAATTCTCAGCCTCTTGTGTAATTATATATGATAACTTATTTAAGACAATTAAAATTAGGCATCCATTTTTCAAAAAAAAAAAATTAAATTACTTAATTTAAAATTTGTTTTATGTTTTGCCTTGTCACCACACCATTATTTATTCACCAACACCACTGGATAGGCAAAAAAATGTAATTTTAGTTTTTGTGATACTTCATGTGTGAAAGTTGATCTAACTTTTAAATTGAAGGGCATAAATAAAACAGGTCTCATCATTAATTCCACGTTATCACAGCTGGTGCTTAATTTATATCTTTTTTTTTCTTGTCTGAATGGTATTAAATTGCGCTCAAGTTTGTGTAGATTACTTTTTAAAATTAGGTAATACAGTGCATTCCAAAAGCCACCCCTCCACAACTTAACTTTCTTAACTTTTAAACGAGTTTATTTTACCATATATTTTTTAATTTTTTTCATACATTTTTTGTGGGGTTAAAATAGGGCTGAAAATGGGAATTTTCGACAGGGAACGTTCAAGTATTACGTAACCCCTCTGGGGGGTGGGGTCATTTTGGAGTGTTACGCCCATGTTAATGGTATAGAAAAATAGCGTTATAGTGGGGGGTGTCCAAAATGATCAAAATTTGCGTTACGTAATACTTGAACGTTCCCACACTAATATCACAAGAGGTAGTAAAATTTTCGATAATATTATTATGGTCCCATAAAATAATTTTTCTCAGTAATTTTTTAACTATATTTTTCATTAAATAACTGTGATCGAGATCCATTCTCATATTGGAGTTTTGATAAATCAAAATTAAAAAATTATTATGTCTACTCCAAAGTTTTTTATTGAAGCATTTTATTTATAAAAAACTTTGGAGTAGACATAATAATTTTTTAATTTTGAGATATTTTTCTTTATAAAAAGCTCGAGACCGAAATTCCGGAGCTTTTAGCGAAAAATAAACGAAACAAATTACTTTAGATCAAAATTATTTTATGAGGCCATAATAAAATTTTCTGAAAATTGCACCACCTTGAGTGGTATTTAGCTTGACTATTTCACAAACTAGTAAAAAAAGTATGTTTTATTCAAATGTTTATTGCATATAATTAGGTTTAACTAGAGCTTACCTCAAATTATTTAGTTTTCAGTACCAAGTCCTGGCTTGCAATATTTTTAAATTTTTGAAAAGAGCCAATTGTTTGATCTGGTGCTCCGACGTTGCAAGATTTTGCCCAAAACATTATAATTTCCTATAAATCAGTTGTTTTTTTGTACAAAGCATTGGGCATAAGAAAATAAATAATCAGAATAAAAAAATTACATTATGTTCTTTATAATTTTAATTTTGCATGTTTTGAAATAAACGAAATAAAAGAGCTAGTCTTAAAAGTTGCGTTTTGTGGTTGACTTAATATAAATTACTGTTAAAATTTAATATTTAATGTGAAAAGTGACAAAATAAGCCTATTCATTGTTTGAATTAGCTAAGAAAAATATTAAAATATGGTTTTAAACGTTGTCAAAGTCGTTGCATTTGCTTTGAATTATATGTTTTAAAATTAGTAAAGATATCCGTTGGTTTTGATAAAGAGATTTGATTTGTCTATTATAAGTTTGTAAAATAGTCGTCAAAATTCCTTAAAAGAAAATTTTTAAAATGATTAATTTCAATATTACCTACCTAGTGGTTGTCTCGCCATTATTTATAGAAACCCCTTTAATAATTATTAATAATTAATATTATTATTCTTGGGTTTTTAAAGCCACATTTAAACGAGAATTATTAAGATATTATTTATTTTGGCAACTAACGTTTCACCCATCAATGAGCTTCTTCAGAATTTTTGCCCATTGATGGGTGAAACGTTAGCCAAAATAATTAAAATCTTAATAATTCTTGTTTAAATGTGCCTTAAACCCAAGATAATTAATATTAAATCGATAAAAAAGCAAATACTAAAGGTAAAAATTTAATAATTATTATAAATATAATTTTTTACACTTAAAAACAGAAATCATACTTAGTCAAACCAAATTACCACTTAAAACTATTCAGTAGTAATATCATAAGTGCATGTTAAATTATCGACAATTGTTTTACTGTATTAAAAAAAATATTTTGCTTGGCAATTGTTTGAGTGCATTTTTCGTGAGACCTCGGGTCGAGTAATTTTGACGAAAAATGCAGGAAAACAACTTCCTTAAGCAAAATGTTTTTTTATATACAGTAAAAAAATTATGTATAATTCAACATGCACGAATGGTATTTTGAAAGACTATTTCACAAACAAAATAAGGAAGTATATAATTTTACCATGTTTAATAAGTGTTTAAATTAGTTTTGAGTGGCCTGTTTTTAATACCAAGATTCAATTAAATAAATTAAAATTTATGAATATCAGTGATTTAAAGCTTTTAAGATAGAAAGTGCATAATAGTATATTGAAGTACTCGTTTCATAACATACGTTTTTAGCGCAAGAGTACAAGCTTGCGGCGAGTTTTCTAAAGTACTAGTGCTCTAAAAACGTGTTATGAAACGAGTGCTTTAACAATTTTTTATATTTTGCTCTAAAGTTTAAAAAACTTACATTTAAATTGATGACTGATTTAGGGATTTTTGTTTTGGGTTGGCATTACAGTTTATGTTTAAAATTCTAAGAACAAATGATATTTTAATATATTTTACAGTCATCTCTTCTTTTTTCACTGCAATTAACCAGTCCACAATTTTAACACTGTAAAAAATAACCCAAACACAATTTTTGTAAAAAATTAAACTTTAAATCGACATTGACATTTGCACGTCAACGTCAAGAGATAGGCTTTTGTATGTTGCCAACCCAACAGAAAAAAAAGTAGAGACCTCTTATGGGCCTATAAGAACACGCAAAATGCGTGTGATTATGAGCTTATAAGAGTCGCAAAATAGAAAAAATACAATATATTATCTATAAAAATAAATCAAGTAAAGGTAAGCTTCACAAAATAAAAACACATTTTGAAAAAATACAACATTTATTAAGATGTCAGTAACTGTCAGTTTCTTGTTTCCATAGTAACCTAGTGATAATTGCATATATGCAAAAATTATCAGATTCATTTTGGTCTGATTGGTCAAGAAACTAAAAATGCAAGGTTTTGATTTGCCTATATATTGTTTGTGAAATATTCCAATACAATTTAATTAGGTTTAACTTGAGGCTTTACTGGGAAATAGCTATTTTCCTAACAAGTTTGGAAGGACGCTCCTTTCCACACTAGATTGCACTTCAGGTAAGCAATCGAGAGCGGAAAGGCCTTTGGCGCATAGGATATGGGAGTTAAAAATTAAATATGCTTTTATACTTTATTAAATAAATTTTATTTTTATATTTTTTTTAAGGAAGGGGCTAAGCTACGTCCCCATTAGCATCAAAAACATCAAACAAACTATAAAAAAAAAACAAACCAAATAATTAGGTCATGTGACGTTAGACGTGAAAATAGCGTTCATATAGAGGCTATTTCCACGTCCGAAGCCCACGAAGCTAAAAAGTCCACTATTTTTTTGGTCGATTTTTAGGGTTTTTAAAGCTTTTAGGGTATATTTTTCGTCATAATTACATTCTCCTCGTTTAAATAGTGGGCTATGCCCTCATTAGCATCAAAAACACCAAACAAACGAAAAACCAAAACAAACCAAATAATTTTGTTTTTGCGAAAAACGAAAAAATAAATAAAAATAAAAAAAATAGAAAAAAGTTAAAAAAAATTCAAAAGTTTTCATATTTATTTTTTTAATTTTTCTCTTTTGCGAAAAACGAAAAATTAAAAAAAATCAAAAAAAAATTAAAAAAAAAAAATTTAATTTTTAATTTAACCCCCCATAACTTTTGTGTTTTTAGGGGGATTACTTTCAAAAATTGGTAGAATTGATCCCTATAATAAAAGTAATTTTTCCTAAAAAAGTTACGTTAATCGGAATTTTCTTTCAGCTTTTTTCGATTTTTTTAAAAGTTTAACCCCCGATAACTTTTTTGTTTTTGTGGGGATTACTTTCAAAATTAGCAGAATTGATCCTTTTAATAAAAGTAATTTTTCCTGAAAAACTTACGTTAATCGGAAATTTCGTTTAGCTTTTTTCGATTTTTTTAGTTTAACCCTCATAACTTTTTGTTTTAGGGGGATTACTTTCAAATAGGGATCTTCCCCTCATAGAACTTGATTTGTCCTAAAAAAATTAACTCGATCGGATTATTCTTTCTTGAGTTATCGTGTCTACAAAAGTCGTGATATCGGACAGACGGACGGCCGGACGGACAAACGGACAAAAAACAAAAAGTTTCTTATTTTTTCATGAAACAAATGTATATCTAAAAATTTTTTATCTAGGACAATTTTTGAAATTTTTTAAAAATTCGAAACTAGCGCAGGCGATGTGAATAATATAATAATAACGCAACTTTCCTATCCTTCTTTTAAATAAAAAATTTAAAAAAATCAAATAATGATGGAACCATGATTGTCAGATATTAATGCATAAACCCTAATCTAAAGGTCTCTATAGAGCCTTAGCTATTAATGTAGAGCCGAACCCTAATCTACGTAGGCCACGCATAAACTTTTAGAATTTTTTCATAGACACCAAAGTATACAAACAAATGTCAAAGCCAGTATCAAAGTCTGATTAGCGCCGTAGCAGTTTATTTAGAAATAGACTCCTCCGAAAATCCAAACCAGAGTTTATTTTGGAAACATCAAGAAATTTGAATTTGTTGTCTGAAAAATCCAAACTTAAGTATAAAAAAGAATACCAGGTTTTTACAAGCTGGTGTCAAGAAAAAGGCGTCAAGAGTTTGAAAGAAGAAGTCTTTCCAGCGTATTTTGCATATTTACTATAAATATTGTATATAATAAAAAAATTATAATTTGAATTATTTAGTTTGTTAACATAAATACCTACCTCTTTATTAAAATATTTTCCTCACACTTGTAGAAATTTTGGTAGGAAAATAACTACACTGTCGCGCATTAAATTCCGGACATTTTTTAAATTCAAATATTTCGAAAACTAATTAATGGATTTGACTGATTCTTTTTTTGTTTTGAAGCTTAAACATTCTCTACTTTTGTTTGTTTTAAGAATGAATTTTTTTTTTCGTATTAACAGCAACAAATAATGTATGTTTTTTACCCCAACTTCTAGGACTTGCATGGTACGCCACTGCAACTGTTTATCAAATTATTAAAGTATTTCTTATTGCTGCAGTTTTAATAAATATTTTCTTTTTTATTTTTTACATTTTTACTTCTGGTTTAGAAGATATCAGGATTTTCCTGAAAGTTGTAATTTTTTCAGTTAACTTAAAAAGTACTACATGAATTTGAAGCTTAACCGAGTCACGTTTTTCTTCTAATCAAGTTTATCAAAAACATAAATTGGGTTTGAAAAACTTGAGTAGAAGAAAAAATAGGGTCACTCCGTCCGGCGGCAGTTCTGCGAAATCACCGTTAAGCCTCCGCAATAAAAAGTTGCCCCGGGATGAATAAACTGTAGAAGAAGAAGTAAAAGACATGAGCGTAGAAGAAGAAGTAAAAGACATGAGCTTCAAATAAAAAACTCTGCTGATTTAGTACTTTTTGTTAACTGAAAAAATGACAACTTTCAGGAAAATCCTGATATCTCCTAAACCAGAAGTAAAAAAATAAAAAAATAGAAAAGAAAATATTCATTAAAACTGCGGCAATAAGAAGGACTTTAATAATTTGATAAACAGTTGCAGTGGCGTACCATTAATTAGTTTTCGAAATATTGGAATTTAAAAAATGTCAATTTTTTAGGTGTCCGGAATTTAATGGGGGGCAGTGTATCTTCACGGTTTATTTTAGAAATTTATTCCTTTATTCTATTATTCCAGTTTGACTATGAAAATGTAGACTTTTAATGTAAGTTTGCATATTAATTAAAGACAATTTATTCATTTCAACTTTGATATATCTATCGTAAATTCTGCCATAAACTTTAATTCTCTGGATAACAAGCTTTAATCATATAATACTAAACTTTACTAGCGAAATTCAAAAAGAAAAATCGCCACTAAACTAATATCAGCAAAAACTATTTTAACCTGTTTTGGAACATCTAAATCCACTCTTATTGTGTGTCTTTACACACATTAACAGATTATAAGTTTTTGGTTTAGAACTATTGTTATTTTACTGCAAAGGAATGCAAATGCACACTGTGCATTGTACAGTTGGATCCGAAAAAAAAAAACAAGATAGACAATCTAGTTGTGTAAATTGAATAATTGTTTACAAACAATGCAGTTGTCAATGTTGACAATATTTGTCAAAATTATTTATAATTATTATGAAGTACATACTTAATAAAGGATTTAATTTAATTAAGTACATAATTAGAAATGCATCAATTCAGTGATTAAGAAAGCTCAAGCTATTGGGTTATTGGAAGCAGGATGTGAGCAAGTAGACTTGACAAATATCGATTTTCTGTGGAGCAGCGGTTACTAACCAAGTTAGGGGAATATGTATTTCTCTCTCTTTTTAACTCATCAATTAAACAGAGAAAGAGTAACATACTGGTTAACCGGCGTTACCACAAAAAATTGGTTAAAGTTTAATGATCCGGAGAGTTTTGTTAAGATTGAAGAAAAATAGGATACAGAAGGAAACGGTTAAAAGGCGTGCAGGGTCGGGAAAAAGGAAATGAAAATTTACTTAATTTTTTAAGAGAACACCCTCTACGAGTCGCGGTGCCGGCTATAAACGATAAAAATTTTGCTGGGGCAAAAACCACCGCCCGCCGTCGCATCGATAATTCCGAGATTGGATATTTTTATGCAGCAAAAAAACCTTTTTTAAATGAAAATCATAATTTTCAGAAATTATATATTTCATTACTAAGGAGTTCAAAGTTTTATTTCCCATAAGATTTACTAAATATTGTGTTTAAATGTTTTATATGATTAAATATTCTAAATATTTTTTCAGTTTATTATTTATTAGGTATATCTGGACCCCGGAGGTAAACGACACCATGTCACAAAAACGTATTTTTTCAGAAGAGCAAGTTTTCGATTCTTTTTTAACATTAAATGCATGTTCTAGGGGCTCTCCATTAATTTTGTAAAAAAGAAGGAATATTAACATAAAAATAACCATCTTGGGAAGACTTCTTGCTTTTGCAGATCTGGAACCTCTATATTTGCTAGTTTTCTATTTCTTCCAGCTTCATATAACAGCAGTTACTGTTATTTAACATTATTCGCATTCACGAATTATCTGTAATAACTTATTAAAGACTACTAATAAACTTAAAGAAAAACCGACAATATGTCAAATTATTCTAATCTCTTTCTTAAAATCATACTTAAACTATAAAATAATCAATAAAATTGACATTTTGACATATTTAAAACTTGCATTTTTTGTGAGTCCAACTGTACATTGAATAGGTAATTATTTTTATTATTTAGCAGGAAATTATTAAATTTTAAAATTTTTGTTTTTTAATTATTTCCTAGAAAAACAAGTCAGAGTTTTATTGTAACAAGTAAAATAGTTAAAAAATAAAACAAAATATGTTTTTACATTATTTAAAACACCTTTACACGATATAGCTGCTAGGTCCGGGCTGTGGACATGTCTAGTATCCTTTACAACATATCCGTCAAAAGTACGCAAACGCCCCTGCAGCTAAGAACGTCGTAACTTGCGCACTTCCAAAAAAAAAATTATTTTAAACAGTTTTTTCTTTTATGTATAAAAAGTTTTTATATACAGCGTGGTCTTTACCCTAGCACATTTCACAGTTTCGATCGACTAAACGATTAATAAAAGTTAATAGATATTAACTTAATAGAAAAAAACACACATAAAAAACAAAACCAAACACAGAAATGTGGGTACATTTAGTAAACGTTACACTTTACCAATACAAATTAAATATTCGCCCTCGAGTTTTATTTGAAATCTAAACCAAACTGCCATCAATCCCGAGGAAAAACCCTTACGTAAAAATAAAAATAAAATATAGAAAATGGCGCAATTAACGATTTTTCCTGTAAAAGTCATGAGCGGTAAAGACCATTCGAGGTAACAAACTGCGCGGTAATGGTCTTCGCGGTAAAAGTAAATTCGCGGTAATGGCTTGTCGCGGTAATGGCGATCGCGGTAATGGACTGCACGGTAACGGTCTTCGCGGTATTTTTTTCGCTGTAAAATCCGGCGCCCGAACTAGACATTGACCCGATATTTTTTTTTCAAAAAATTGCAATGAAGAATATTGGACGAGCTAGTATAGCTCAAGATATACAAAATTCTCTAGCACAAAGTAAAGTGAATCACAATTTTGATTCACATTACCTCCCGTGATTTACTTAACCCGGGTTGAAACCATGATATGTGATAAAATAAATATTTTTTCACCACCAGCCTAAAAGCACATCTTTATTACTGTTCTTTTCATTGTTAGATATATTATTTCTCTACCAATGACGTCAGAGTTTCTAAAAATAATGAAATTGCACCATGGTTAATAATGAATTTTTATTCAGCTATTTTGGCATCTGACGTTTCACATAATTATTAAATCACATTGCTATTTACAAGTGTCTTTAGGCACCAAATTTCTATATTGCATGATAAATTAAAAAAATATTTAACTAAATTAGTACCTATAAAACATGTTTTACAAAAAACACTTTTTGTGAATGTGAAAATCATTGGTCCATCATATTCAACCATAGATTATACAACCCATAGATTACCGTAAAGATCATAGATTACTAGAGGTACAACCCCCATACATTAGACATTAGATATTGAACTCGTAAAACGACAATGTTTAATAGGTTGCATATGCCTTGCTCCAAGCCTTGCGCAATTTGCGCAGCACAAATAATCTGGTCTTTTGTTGATATAACCTTAAAATAAAATTATTATTTTTTAAAATGACATATTTATTAACAAAATTTAACAAAAGTAATTAGTAATTTTGTAAACTACTTATGAAAGTTATAGTTAATTGTACAATTTCGGCAAGACATATTTATATGAGCAGGTGATGTTATTTGTATATTTATTTCTGTTTTTTACTGTTAAATTATTATGTGTTAAAGTTTCTGAGTGTTCTGTATAAGGTGAATTTGTATCAAAGATGTGGGATACTGTGGGGTTTTCCGTTTCATTAAAATCAATAGGCAGAGTTGTATTGAAGAGGGAAGAACTTGAAGAAAAATTAACTAAAGAAAGTAGCTTTGTCATTAAATTTTAGTAAAATAAATAAATAAATAGCTAATTAATTGTAGTGGTAAGTAGTGAAAAAAATACTATATTTTCCACGTGAGTGAAGATTTAACATTTTAGACCGCGTCTTGCGCGCTCATCCCGCAATTTGACGCAGGTCAAAAATGTTAAACTTCTCTCACTTGGTAAATAATATACTATTAAATTTAAATGATTGCAAAATCAGTTCTTTATCTAGTAACTTATTATAAGGGTGAATGGTGAGGTAAATTGTTATCAAATCTTGCTTAAAACAAAGAAAAATAAATTGCAAGAATTATAAGGGATTTTATTTTGTTAAACCTACCGTTTGCCCATCCCTATACAAGATAAGCATTAAACTTCTGTAAAGAATAGGCAAAGAGATACAAAACTTTTAAATGATCTTGTTTAAGTTTCCTTGATGTTTTGTTTTATTGTTCTTTTATTTTAAATATACTCGTAATTCAAACTACCCTACTAAATTTTATGTATATTCTCAGGTGTGTTTTATTTTAAATAAAGGTAATAAAATTAACAAAATTTTGCCCTTACATAGCGGCTTATTTTTTGTTTTAGCTAGTGTTATAATTTATTTATTTATTTAAATTACTTTTCACAGTGCCTTAGCACTAGAGTAATATAATACGCGGTAGTTTAAAATTTCCCAAAATCGCAAAAAAAATAAAACTGGCCCATAATTTTACATCGGCACTTAGTACTACTAAGAGTGCGGATGTATTGAAATCTTCGCCGAAAAGTCAAAATCTTTGACCATGTTTTTTTCACATTTCTCGAAGTTTTAGACCTTCCTTAGTCGAAATCAGTAAAAAAAAATTGCGTCCGTCTGTCTGTCTGAGTGTAAACTCCATTTCTAAAAAAGATATGGACAAACAGTTTTTTAAATATTGTTTTTTATCATATTTCGAAGAGCGTTTAGATTTTGGGGGTAAACGATTGGGGGTAAGGTGGTAATCATGGGTAAAACACCTACTTTTAGCGTTTTTTGATTATAATTAAGTTAATTATTATTGTATTTTGTTAATTTAGTACTTATATGAAAGATTCTTTTAAATTGCTCAAAAAATGTTATAAACTATTTTTTCCTAAAGTACATCGTTCGGGATATTACCGTTTAACGCAGTAAATTTTTTTCTTATCATAACTCATTTTTAAACCGATTTCAAAAAATTTCAAATGAAAGCTCTTTTTAAGCCCTACAAAAAATGTTATATACACTTTTTGCTAGAATATAACGTTTTGGTGACACAGACTTTCAAACTTTAATAAATTATGCAACACTCAAGTGTATTAACGCTTGCCTTTTAACACAACCTCCTATTTCATAACGTTTCAAATTAGTACCTAGTGCCGATGTTTTGACAAGGTGCTTGCAACTGTTCAGCTGGTTATAATCATAAAGAAGAAAAGAGGACTAAAAGTCCAGCCTGCGCAAAATTATTTTGTGACGGAACGGGGCAGCGAAATGACGTAAGCGATATATCTGACCTTGCGCAGTACGCATTTCTGCCAGCTGTGAAATACTGTCGGTCGAAAAACAATTCGTCACCCCAGTATTAATTTGTCTCTCTCCAAAACTCCCCCAGGAAAACTCTCAAAATGTCCGAAAATAGAGATATGGCAAACGAATTATTAGTAGTTTGTTTATACTGTCAGTACTGTCAGATCGTCGTTTGTTCATATTCATTTTTCGACGTATACAGTGTTTTAATTGTTTTTTTGCTGCATTTATTTATAACTTTAAACATGACCTGTATTGTTGCTTTATAAAGAGCAAAGGGTCAATCCCTGGTGTACTCAAAGTAGATGTACAAAATCCCGAAATTCAAACACACCTCAAAAAATTCATATAAAATAATTAAAAAAAAAACTATTTTGACATTTCTTTGTAGATATTTATTTTTTTTTACATTTTTTACAATTTTCATTCGACACATAAAATTAAAGTTAAAAAATACTTGTCAAAAAAAACAATAATAGTGCGTATGTGCAAGTTTATCGCAGATGCCCAAGTCACATTTATCACACTTTTCCGCAACGGCTTTGAAGGTCTTTCCTTGTCTGTGGGATGGTGGGGGTAATGAAAATATCACTAAAATGTATTTCTAAAGCACTAACCGTAGCTGACTTGATCCAGTTCTTTACTCATATTCTGCGCCGAGTTTAGAGTTTAGCAGATATATGGAGAGTACATATACCAATGATTTAAAAGAGAAAGGATTGCGCATTGACCTTCTGTGTATCCAATTTCTGGTTTCATCCTGATGGCAACCATTATTATTTCTTTTACTTATACTAATAATACTATCTCTGTTACATGCGCCATTTTGTTCGTTATTTTTAAATCGTAAAACCGTTAAAATTAGTCATTTCTAGGGAATTTTGTTATAGTTGGTAATATATCCAACCCCAATCTGGCCATTTAAATTTCGCGAAATAAAATAAGACACAAAATGGAGAGCATCAATGTTAGTCACACGCGCAGATTGAAGCCTTATCCTTATTCCTCTAAACCATTGTGATATACCAACGAATAAAACATTGTTGTGTTTTTTTTTTAAGTACACAAATAGTCGTAGAAAAACATCAACATTTCATTATGCCACGATTAGGCATTAAAAAAATGAGACAGCTTTATCAATTTGGCATATAAAACTGTGCACAGGCTCTTTATTAAATTTTTGATATATGTGAGCAAATTTAATTAATGACTGCCATCTTTCACAGACCAATTCTCTTTACTTCGTTGCTAATTCTTTGTATTATCCCTAATCTTTTCAGTCTTGATGTATACGCAATGATATATTGGGTTTGGCCTTTTGCTGGCCTTTTGGGGAAGGTTTTTTACCACATCTTGCCATATAAGGACGTACACACAGAAAACAATATGTTAGTTAAAATATATATAATTATTTAGAATAGAATAGAAAAAATCTTTATTTCATAAAAAAGGGTATCCCAATGTCTTTTAAAGAAATAGTGTCAACGTCAACATAAACTTAACCTAAAAACTTATTATTATAGCCTTATATATTATATAGCCTTATAATCTAAAAATTCTTTTATTCTATACGGTTCCATTTTGCTTAAATAATCTTTTAATTTTGTTTTAAATAATGTTGAACCCATAACTATTTTAATTTCTTTGGAAAATTATTGAAAAATGTTATACCTGCATAAAAAGTACTTTTTTCATAAGTGTCAAGCCTATGTTTTGGGTAATAAATGGTTTCAGCTGCATATTATTTGTAGACATAAATACTAAGACCTCATATATATAAATTGCCGCTAATGTTGGTATATTATTTTGTTTAAAGACTCCTCTACACGAGTCTTGTTTTTTCATACCAAATATGGTTTTATTGCTCTTTTTTGAGCAACAAAATCTTCGCTGATTAGTGGACACAGACAGCAGAAAATAATGCCAAATCTTAGCAAGGATTGAAAGTTTGCAAAATACACTGTTCTCGGGGTGTCACTGTCCACATATAGCTTTATTCGCCTGATGCAAAATAAGGCTTTATTGAGCTTTGGCAGGAGTGTAGATACTTGTTCCTTCCAGTTTAGGTATGTATCGATTTGAAAACCAAGAAACCTGGTGTGTTCAGATAAGCCAATTATATCATTTTTTACTTCTATTGTTTGAATTTTGTTTTTAGATTGTATTGTTGTAAAATTCATATATGCAGTCTTGTCTTTATTGATTATTAACTTATTTTTTTCACACCATGTTTCCAGTTCTTCAATTACCCTTATAATTTTTTCTACGACTTCCTCCAATGTTTTGCCATATACCAGAAAGTTGCTGTCGTCCGCAAAAAACGACGTTAAACAATATAAAACAAACAAACAACTACATGCATAAAATGCAAGATTACCTGAAAAAGTTAATGAGGACACAAATGGGTATGGGTGTTTATATTGCATTTCTTTTCCTCCACTGATGATGATGATGATGATTAAGGTTCTTTGAGAGGTCTTTTAAAACGTGACCGAGTAAAGGCTTTAATTAATATTTTAAAACCTAGAAACATAATAAATTAAACAGTTCCTACTGAAATCAAGCTAGTATAGCTCTATAAAGAAATGCTAATTTTTGTTTTTGCATGTTTCGCTTATTAAAATCTTAACACAGCTTAAAATTGAACTATAATCTGGGGAACGTTCAAGTATTACGTAACGCAAATTGTACCAAAATACATTCACTTCATACCTCGGTTCTCGCGTTATTAAAGGCTGTAGAGATTTTATATTTTGGCTACCCCCCTAACACCCTCCTGTTTGGGGGGTAGCCAAAATATGAAATCTCTATAGCCTTTAATAACGCGAGAAACGGGGTATGATGTGTATGAATTTTGTTTCAATTTGCGTTACGTAATACTTGAACCTGCCCTTGAAGAACCCCAAGTCATGACTTCTGACTTCTTTAAAAAAAATCGTTTTTTTTATCAATGGAGTAAATAGGTGTTTTAGTAGCCCATCATGAATGCTTTCCCAGCGAAGCGAAGCGCAGCGGAGCAAAGGAAGGAAAACATTCATGCTAGGGGCTAAAACACAGTTTATTACTCCTGAGGTATAAACTGTATTTTTTTCACTAACGATAACTATATTTACATAAAATTTAAATTAAAACATGTATTCAAAACCAACTATTTCATTTTTACAATTTCTTTTAAAATTAAATCAAGACATCCATGAATCGCAAAATTACAGGTTTGCGTTTTCAATTGTTTTTTCAAATATGGCAGAAGTATTTTTAAAGTGGCAAGCTGTTAGAACAAATTTTAAAAAGTTTTCAAGAAAAAGTAATAAAAAATACGGGTTTTGATGAAATAATGCTGTGTGTTGGACCACCATTGCAATGGTTATTTCTGAATAACCACCAATGCATTGATGGTTATTGAGAAATAGGCAGCAGAAGCTATTTTAAATTTATTGCCATCCAAATTAAGAAAAAACTGTACAGATATCGTAAATAACATGATACAGATGAGGAAGTAAAACGGTAGGTTTAGTCCCGCAAAAGAGGGATTAAAATAACGTTTTATTCTCGGTCGTGCAAAAAAATATTTCCTTAAATAATTAAATAACTAGGCCTTTAATAAATTCTTCCATTTTGCGACTCTTATAAGCTCATAATCACACGCATTTTGCATGTTCTTATAGGCCCATAAGAGGTTAGTACTTTTTTTTCTTTCGGGTTGGCAAGAGAACAAAATAATATCGCTTGACATTATCCGTGCAAATGTCAACGTCGCTTTAAAGTTTAATTTTCTACAAAATTTTTTGTGTTTAGGTTATTTTTACCGTGTTAAAATTGTGGCTTGCTTACTTGCAGTGAAAAAGAGAAGAGATGACTATAAAATATATCGAAATATAATTCGTTCTTAGAATTTTAACATGGTGTAAACTTTAATGCCAACCCAAAACTAAAATCCCTAAATCAGTAATCAACTTAAATGTAAGTTTTTTAAATTTTAGAGCAAAATAGAAAAAATACTGTAAAACACTCATTTCATAACACGTTTTTAGCGCACTAGTACTTTGATAATATTATACTATAATTAATAAATATATGCAAGATAATTTTTTTGATTTATAAATTTAAGACTCAAATAATATATTTACTTTCGTTAAGACTTTCTCTGTGTGTGAAATTTTTTTCCACATCTTGTTGGATAAAGACAAAGATTTATATGATAAAAGATACATATTAAAGCCCTCCACATGCAATGCAATTTAACTTGATACAAAAATACTGAATACTTCCCCTACAAAGTTTTAAAAACAAAAAATAACTGATGCCAATAAAACATTCTTTTTGGTGCGGAAATAAAAAATAACACAACATTTTTATAGAAAATTCAAGATTATTGCTTTCCTATTTTGAAAATATTCAAAATTTCGGAAAGCCTTGTATTCGTGCAAAAGTTTTCAATTTTTTTGCGTATTTTTGCGTTTCATGACGTTTTATGTCAATATAAATCAATTTCGAGCAAAAAAAAATTCTCGGTCAGTCGGTCAATTGATCAGTCCTTCTGTCCGGAAAATCTTGTGGGCACTGAAGAACGCTTTAAGCTGGAGACTTGAAATTTGGCATAAAGGTATGTTAGGGGGCAAATTGGGAAAATACCATATTTTTTCACGAAAGTTTTCAAATTGCTATAGGTATATGTTTTTTTGAGGTTGTTTAAATTGAATCTGATAGTGAAAAAATTCTAACTTCACCCCTACTGGGGTGAGGGGGTAAATATTTTTAAATGTTGTTAGTATTTTCGTCAAGTTGGTATTTAGGGGTTTTTGGGGTCGACGAAACTGAATCTGATAATATTTTTTTCTTAATTCACCCCCTGAGGCACGGGGGTAGTTTTCGTGAAAATTGGTAACTATATTCGAGTTTTTAGGATAGCTAAAACTAAATCTGATAATACAAAATTTCTAACTCCGCCCCCTAAAGGGTGGGGTAGTTTTGTGAAAATTGGCATATAGGGGTTTTTGAGGTAGCTAAAACTAGTTTAATTAACTTTAATTAGTCTAATAATTTAAAATAATGATAATTTTATTTATCTTTATTTAAACAAAATAAAATTTATTTTAAATAATTATATTTTTATCCGGGTCGTATAAAAAATAGTGTACATAACTTAACGGGAAGTATCTATCTTTTATTTGCGACGTTTCCTCACCTGCCGCTGCCCGCTTGTGCTAAAATAAGTCACTTTCCGTACACGTTAATGCTTTCCCATTTTTAAAATTTTAAAAATTTAGGGAAAGCCTCGTATTCGTGTAAAAATTTTTTTTGCTGAAAGTGAATCTGATAATAAAAAAATTCTAACTCCAATCCTAACTCCCTAAGGTAGGGACACTAGATCTAGGTCTTAAGTTAGCAAGGTGCCCTGCTTACTCAAGACCTAGATCTACTGTTCCTACCCTGAGGGGGAGGGGAATTCTAACCACCCCTGAGGGGCGGGGGGAGTTTTTGTGAAAATTGGTGTATTGGGGTTTTCAAGGTTGTTGAAAGTGAATCTGATAATAAAAAAATTCTCCACCCCCTAAAGGGCGGGGGGTAGTTTTCTTGAAAATTAATATCTTGTGCAACCTCGATAGTTCGGAACTTCCGAATCGGAAGTATGCTTCTACACTTCTGCTCAAAAATATCGGCCCACCTAAAAAAATACACATTTTCAAATGCTAATAACTCCAAAACTATTCAATAGATTTATTTGACCTTTTTTTTATTTTAAAGCTTGAACTTTTAGCTCTTAATTACTGGAATAAAAATTATCAAAAATCTTTTTTTAAACCGGCAGCAATGAAAATTATACAGCTATGTTTTTTCACTGCTTCTTTCGATATGCGCACGGTTTGCCACTGCATATTTTTTTACAATTTAATTAATTGATTTTATAGGCCAATTAAATGGGAGTAATTTCTTTTTTAACTTTTTAATTTTCCTTTTCTCGTTTAGGAGATATACGGTTTTTTCTGAAAATAAACATTTTTGCAAATAACAAAAAAACTACACAGTGGATTTAATTGATTTATTTTTTAATTTGAAGCTTAAGTCCTTAACTTTTATTTATTTAATTTAAGTTTCTGGTGCAAACATGTTTAAACTGGGTTTACATTGCTTAAATAGTCATGTTTTTTTTACCCAATCTTTTTTGATGCAATTTAACCACAAACTCAAATGTTTCCATAAGTTTTAAAACTTATTCTAAAAGCCACACTTATTGTGACTGATTCCTTCTTTTATTTTTTATCAGAAGTCTTCTCATTTAGGAGAAATTAAAGTTTTTCGGAAAAAGTGACTTTTTAATCAGTGGGCTAGTGCCACCCCTGTAAAACTGTATATGACGGAAAAGCGTCGATAGAATATAAAGATATATTGCACTTCTATAACTTTAGCTTAAATAACATAATACATTTAATTAACACGTTTTCTGCGTTAGCAACTTTTTGGTTCCCAGCTCAGACTGCGTTTTGAGGCATATATGTCGAACGAACTTTGCACAGACTGTTTAAATCTCTAATGGTACTCCAAAAACAAGTTCTAACGTCTTTTTAAGGACTTTTTGCTTTTTAATTTTTTTTAAACAAAATATTTTATCAAATAAAATAACAATAAAAAAAATTTAAATTTTAATAAAATTATTTAATAAAAATTATAAACACAAAAAAACGTATTAGACGTGTATGTTTTTTTACAACAATGCTGTTTTTCGTTATTATTAGTTACATTACATTATGGTCAATAAAACATTCAATTTAATTTAACAAAACACTAAAACTCACCAACATTACACGGTTGAGGCTAGGTTATCAATGTGTATACACTATAGTTAAAATTTATCTACATAAATATTATAGACGTTATAGTCATATTTCCCAATGTTTTTCATACAGAATTAGGTTTTAGGCAGCTGTATATCCCATGCCTGGCAGCATTTACTCCTATTCTTTTCAAAATAATAATTCCATTCCTTTTTTTGTACATTTTTCAATTTTTTTTTCACAAATATTCCATACCGTAATTTAACACAACAATAGTTCAGAACCACACAATTATAGTCCAGCCACATATATTCCATAAGCAGTTTATTTTAAAAAATATGTATTATTTTTCCTCAAAACGTTGGAATACTCTTCTTACCGCTGCTCTCGTAATATTTAACTGTTGAGCAACATAACGCTGACTGTGCCCTTCTTGTAGCAGAGCTACAGCTTGGGCAGCTACTTCCGGACTTGTTTCCATTTAAATAATACAATTAAATAAAATTTTAACGAGTTAAAAAAGTATTGTCACATAAGTGACAAGTCTTGTCAATCATAAAAAAGTTAGTTACAGGGGTGGCACTAGCCCACCACTTAAAAAGTCCTTATTTACCAAAAAAACATAATTTCTCCTAAATGAGAAGACTTATGATAAAAAATAAAAGACGGAATCAGTCACAATAAGTGTGGCTATTAGAATAAGTTTTAAAACTTATGGAAAGATTTGAGTTTGTGTTTAAATTGCAACAAAAAAGATCGAGTAAAAAAAACATGACTATTTAAGCAATGTAAACTCAGTTTAAACATGTTTCCAACAGAAACCTAAATTAAATAAATAAAAGTTTACGATTTAAGCTTCAAATTAAAAAAAAAATCAATTAAATCCATTGCGTAGTTTTTTTGTTACTTGCAAAAATGTAAATTTTTAGAAAAAACCTTATATCTCCTAAACGAGAAAAGGAAAATTAAAAAATTTAAAAAGAGATTACTTCCATTTAATTAGGCTATAAAATCAATTAATTAAATTGTAAAAAAATATGCAGTGGCGAACCATGCGCATATCGAAAGGTGCAGTAAAAAAAGATAGCTGTGCACTTTTCATTGCTGCCGGTATAAAAAAAGATGTTTGATAATTTTTATTCCAGTAAGTAAGAGCTAAAAGTTCAAGCTTCAAAATAAAAAAAAGATCGAATAAATCCATTAAATAGTTTTGGAGATATTTGCATTCAAAAATGTGTATTTTTTTAGGTGGGCCGATATTTTTGAGCAGAAGTGTATTTTACATACTTTTTTGTTTATATACTATTTTCTAATTCTGTTTTGTTTTAAATGTTTTACTTTTCAATACAAACACTGTCCCGCTTCAGTAATCCGGATCACCGCGGTTTTAATTAGTCTGGATTATCGAGATTGCACTGTATTGGGGTTTTGAGGTCGCTAAAACTGAATCTTAAAAAAAAAATTTCAAACCACCCCCTGAGGGGCGGGGGTATTTTTCGTTATAAATTGCTATATGTTTTTCGAGGTATTTTTTTTTTCAGCTTGATGTGATGTTCCTGATACAAGCTTTAAAATCTCTTTTATAAAAGCTCTTGTATACAAAGAAAATTATAAGTGGGTAGATACAGTATGCTATAGCATGATGTAACTATATATAGTTACATCGTTTGATATTACATTCTCTTTAAAGCTGGGTAATATTATTTCTAATACATTAATGACCATCAACAAAATAATTAGTATATTAAAGTACTAGTGCGCTAAAAACGTGTTATGAAACTGGTGCTTTATACCATTTTTTCTATTTTGCTCTAAATTTAACATTTAAATTGATGACTGATTTAGGTATTTTTGTTTCGAGTTAAAATGATATTTTGATATATTTTATAGCCATGTCTTCTCTTTTTCACTGCAAGTAACCAAGTCACAATTTTAACATGGTAAAAAATAACCTAAACATACAATTTTGTATAAAATTAAACTTTAAAGCGACGGTGACATTTTCACGGAAAACGTCAAGCGATATGCTTTTGTCTGTTGCCAACCCATAAGAAAAAAAGTAAAGACCTCTTATGGGCCTATAAGAACACGCAAAATGCGTGTGATTATGAGCTTATGTATCTCGAAATAGAAAAAAAAAATTTAATGTTGGTATGGCCAATTTAATAAGGTAGGAGTGCAAAGAAGTTATTTATTCTTTAGGATAACACAAAAACTGTGAATTGCATTGCATATTTTAAAAGTATACAACACCTATAGGTGTTGGTTTTTAGTTACCGAAACACCTTGCAACTTGACTCAGGTAAATTTGGTATATTCTAATAACATTTTTGTAAAAAAAAATCGGTAATAGTATATTATTTATGGAGCGTATAATAATTGCTATTAATCAATGAGGGTGAATGAGGGTGAATGATTAATAGCTACTATAGGCGAGTAGAATTCTATACTTTATCCACGGTCGTTTTAAATTTTAAATGCTTTATTTTTGCAGACCCGTGATTAATAGGCCTATTAATCACGGCCGTGGATAAAAGTAATTAAGCCAAATGATTGATCCACTTATATCATAAATAACTATTATTTATTATAAGGGTTGTAAGTTATTTTAAATTATTATGAGTACAGTTTTAGGTTTCAAAATGTATGGTGTAAATGTAGTGTTATATTAAAGTACAAATACATTAATCATTACAATATAACTTAAAAAAATAGTTATTTTGAATTACACGATATATTCGGTAAAAGTACACAATATATCTCGTATTATTACAAGATATATCATTTAATTTTACTCGATATTTACTGTAATTTATTTTACCTTATATATACTCTAATAATAAATTAAACGATATATCTGGATCACAAGAGATGCCATATATCGTGTAAAATTTTCACCAGTACATGGTATTTTAAACTTTTTGGCAACCCTTGGACCCATAATTTTTTTATTACATAAATCTTGAGATGTTCATAAAAAGCAAACTGATGTATAAATTTTTTAACTATTTTTTTTATTTTGTTAACCCTTAATTTGGTAATGTGTAGTATATGATACATGAATTTTAAGATAACAAAAATAGTTATTTACAGTACAAGTGAGGTAAGTGGGATATTATTCACGAAAAAAAAGTTGACTGAGGAGGCTCCTGGGTCGAGTGGGTTAATTTTTGAGTGAATAATGTTACTTACCCCACGTGTGCTTTATAACATTTTATCCAATACCTCTTAAAAACACTTCTGAATCAAATTTCCAAATGACATTTCCACAAAATTTACTTGACATTTCAATATAATGTCACTTTTCGGTGATTAGAAATTTCATAACACAACTTGTTTACAGGATGATTAAAACGTCATTTTCATTGATGAAAATGTCAAGTGTAAACTAAAATTATTTGGCAATGTCAGTTATGATACAAGTCAGTATTAAGTCACGTGACTTTGTTTTTAATATTTTTTTTCCATAAATGTTTTACATTTATGTATCTAAATTTCCCCTTAAAAGATTTTTTATATACTTCATCCCAAAGAGTGTTTGCCAAATTAAGGGTTAAAGTTTGATTTGGAGGAAGACGGGCCACATGGTCCAGACTTTGTTATTTACCTACTTTTGTTAAATATATAAGTATATAAATATTTTTAGTAAAGTAACCATGAGAATTCCTTTTTTAGAACCCTTTAGTATCTCCAGCAGCATCTCCAGTTTATTTATATATCAGATATAATTCATCAATGCTTGCGACTTCGCCATAATTGTAAATCTCTAATAAAAATAAGAATTTATTAATAAAATGCTTTTTGCAATTTTTCTTCTTTTTATGCACGGCCCGCTTATATTTACGTAATCTGCAAACCTAGTTTTTTATACATTTAGTACAAAGTATATATAAAAACAAAACAAAAATTATTCACATCGTTTAGAAATAATGCATACCTACCTAAAAGGACATTTCCAACTCTCGAGATCCTAATTTGGCCTCTGAGCCTCAGCCAAACAGCATCTCTCGAGTTGAAAATGTTTAATTTTTTTATTAGGTTAGAAAAAAGTGCGGTCCAAGAGTCACCCCCCCCCCTTTTAACTTTTAAACGAGTTGAGATATCGACTTCAAATTTAGAACTCTTAAATAAGACAACTTAATCTATCTTTTAGCATATATTTGATATTTTCAGCTCTTAAAATGTGGGCAGGGGGGCATGGGTGACATTTTTTTAAATGGAAAGGGGGGTCGTGTGATACATTTAAATTTTTAAAAAATGTTTTTTAAGGTTTTGATTTTTCAATTTTTTGTGCTAAAACATTCAATTTTTTAAGTTTTTTTTATAAATTTTTATTTATGTCAACTAAAATTAGTTTAAAAGTATAATTAACATTTTTTTATGATGAAATTAGGCATTTTTAAAAAATTATTTGTTTTTTTTTAGAGGAATTTTGACATTAATACCCATTTTCAACCCCATTTTAAACCCAAAAAAAAAATTAAATTTAAAAATATGGAGTTAAATGGAGAATTTTATAAGCTTTAAAATGATGTATTACACGACCCCCCTTTCCATTTAAAAAAATGTGTCCCCAGAAAAGTCCCCTGACCACATTTTAAGAGCTGAAAGTATTAAATATATGCTAAAAGATAGTTTAAGTTGTCTTATTTAAAAGTTCCAAATTTGAAGTCGATATCTCAACTGGTTCAAAAGTTAAGAGGGGGGGCGTGACTTTTGGACCGCTCTGTAAACTATATTGTTAACTTCAACCATCTAAAAGTTTGAAACACTTCATTTTCTTGTACCAACTTTATTCACATAGATTTGACAAATGTCAAAACATGACATGATAAAACAGTTACGTACTTTTTCATAAAATAACGTCAGTTTTAATATTTGGTAAAATTTATTTTAAAAATGGAAAAGTATTATTAAATGTATAAAAATACTTTAGATTTCCAATGAAGATATATTTATGGAACGTTAATGGAGGCCAATGTTAAAGGTGACGAAAAACTGAAGCATACTTTGAAGTTTTCCTAAATTTTCTGTATGGTTATTTTTCTTATTATTATTTTCTTTCTCAAAATTAATGGAGAGCCCCTAGCACAAGCTTCGGCTTAGTTGGGGCTCCATGACTCAAAGTGTATTGTATCACATAAATGAATAAATTACAATATTTTGGAAAATATAAAATAAATAGTGGCTAAATACTTTTATGTTTATTTACATCATGTACAAGAACAACTAGCAACTATTAAAACTAGAAAATATTATGATAAATATGTAATTAAAACCTTAGAGGAGAGAAGGGAGACACAGGTTAAGCATTAAAGAGAGAGAATTATAGGCCTAACATGTTCTGCATAAGACTCTTATAATAAGAGACCACGGATCTTGCTTCTCATTGGTCGGTTTACGTATATAGTAATAGTACGCCATGTTATCTATCTCATTCCAACACATTCAAATAAATGGCCAAGCCATTAACTGGGAAAACCATGCTAAATACCTTGGCATTACTATATCCAAAAACCTTACATGGGATCAGCACGTCAAAAACACACTCCAAACAGCCAACTGCCACCTCTCCAAATTCTAATAGGTAGAAAGAGCCCTCTGCCCATCAAAAACAAACTTCTTCTTTACAACCAAACCCTAAAGCCGGAAAAAAATCATGTTTAACAAAACGCTCTCAGCCAAACTTCAGGCCTTCCAAAACAAGGTACTCAGAATGTGCCTCCATGCCCCTGGTTCATGAGGAACACCCAAATACACAGAGATCTCGTCATGCCCCTCCTAAAAAAGGAAATTATCCTTCACAGCAAGTCTTTTAAACAAAACAATTTAGATCACTGAAACCCCCTCATCTCAAACTTTCTACCACTACACTCACAAAAAGATCAAAAACGTCCTCAACCAGTAATGGTACCCACCAATTCAGGACAGATGCTTCTTCAGCATCAGTGAGCTAGTTTCATTCCTCCCCTCCCTATTCCACCCCTCCTCATTTGGACTTTATGTTTAATATATTTAAAAATGTCTTAAAATTGTTAATAATAAATAATATTTATTTTTTGTTTCATTTTCGTGAAGATTGTTACACTGTCATTCGACATTTGTAACATTTTCTTTTATTTTTATTATTTGAGCAAATTCTTAATAATTAAACTATAAAATATTTAAATATTTAAATTAAATGAACATTCAAGGACATCTATTTAATCAATAATCAATTACAATCAATACATTGCAGAAATATCAATTTTTATTCAAATTTACCGATTTGATCATTTTTTATGGAGAACCTTTTTATTTGTCTCCTTCGTTCTTTCTTTTTCGGCTGTAAACAATAAGTAAGATTTATTTTAATCATCGGATAAAATTTATAGTTCACCATTAATTATTTTACCTTTGGTTTAATCACAATTTTGTGTAATTTGTGAAATAACTTTCAGCTTGCGGGATATATCGCCATCAATAAAATAGATCCGAAAAATACTATTTTTGGAACAGTTATTTTCTGTTTAATCATATTTGGATACATCAGCACTTTGGATATAAGGGTTTTTATATCTGGATTTCTGTGTCTGGTTCCTGTGTCTGGATTTTTCCTAGAATTTCTATGTCTGGTACATCAGTGTCTAATTCTATGTATCTGGCTTACTGTATAAGAATTTATGTCGCTGGAATCTCTATGGAATCTATCTGGAATATCTCTAGAATCTTTGTGGAATCTCTCTGCAACGAACGACAAACTACGGCAGCTAAATAACAGATAAGCTATCCTAATATTATAACTACAATTGATTGCCCACGGTTATTGATTTTTTTGTGATTATAACAAACATTATTATTGATATTTTGGTCTATGGTTCATAAAATATTTATTTGTTAACGAAAGTGATCACCTTCGTTACTCAAACTAGTGTAACAAAATCTTAAAAGAAAAGAATATTATTACTTTTTCTAGTTTTCCATAATCATAATCGTTATTGATACAAAAATAATTATAAATAAATAATTATACTATTATAAATTTTTCATTTAAAAACAAAATACTAATATTACCAAAATAAAATTAAATCCAAACAAAAGTCCAACAATATCGCTATCTATATGTTCATTAAAAAAACAAAAATTTGTAGCTGAGGTACTTCACCAATAGTCATAAATTTAAAGATGGCCAGTATTTGTTGTGGAAAATAAATTAACAATTGTGAAACAGATAGGTATAATTATGAATAAAATAGTATACAAACCTTGGTGGAATGTTCATTTTTCCTTCGGGCGTCACCCCTTCGTCCTGCTAACTATCCCTCAGGAAATTAAACATTTTCCACCTCGGTATGTAATATACTATTTCACTTCATCATTAGTCTAAAAACAGAGTAGTAGTGAGGGACATGGATACCTTCATTTTGTCGAGAATGAGGGGCATCCATATCTCTCACATTTTCTTTCTGAGAGACATAGATGTCCCTTGCGGGGCTCAAAGCAAAGAATAAAATAATTCAAAAAAAAAATTGCAATGCTAAGATCTCTCTGTTCGGTTGCAAAACACCGATGACGGGTAGGAAAAAAATAGAGCCCTTTAAAAAGTAGTGTAATAGTAAAGATTAAAAGGTCAAAGTTAAAAAAGAAAGCGTAATAGAGAAAATTGGAGAAGAGAGTATTTTATAGAAAGAGCCAGTTATTTTGGAGAGCGATCTGGGAATAACAAGAAATTTAGGCATGCCAAAAATGGAAAATTGCTCACGAATAACTAAATATGTAGAGTGTAAAATGTTTAAGGTTATTAAAGAATTGGCCAAATATAGGGTGGGATAAAGAAGTGCTTTAAATCGGTTTTGGAATAATTTAATAATAATTATACAGAATATGCATATTCTGTTATAATACATATTGTATTGTATTGTATTGTCTTTATTGTATAATAAACTTACATGTTTATATTACAAGAATTGGCAATTCAGTTTAGTATAACTAAAATCTATATATAAACAAATAATATAATGTTAATAAAAAAAAAAGTTTAACTTAAAAGTTACAGAGATTGTATAATTTAATGTAAATGAGTGAAGTTAATCAGATTATAATCTATATTAATAATAAAATAATTAAGAAAGTTATCTATCTGTCGTTAAAATCAAATGGACAGGAAACAGTGAATAGTACCATTTCATCCTTTTTTGGGAATCGTCAGCACTGTGTATCCTGTATGTTGCTAATATTCAAATAAAACGTTAGATAGATATAAAAGCATGGTGCCATCTATTGATGTGGTCACTGTTATCTGTTCACTTGTTTCCAAAAGGCAAATCGCCACAATTTAGGGTGTACAGTAACGTGCATTCAAAATGCCACGGACCATTATATGAACCTTTAGCCGGTTAAGAAGAGTTAAATAAGTTAAGAATTGACATGTCAATTCTTAACTTATTTAATAAAATAATTATTTGTTCCAAAAAAGTAAAATTGAAGAAAGGCATACCAAACAATATCAAAGACTACAGAGAGAATATAACTACACAGCTTACAATTTATATTCATTCAAAACAAAAGCGCGCAGTTTCAAACAGTTCCATATGAATGAGTAGATTAGCTTAGCTTTTTTAGAGTTTAAGTTATTAAGAGCATACAACAGGCCACCAGTATTTAGTAGGCTACTTATAAATGTATACCGAAAGGGTTCATAGAGAGGGCAGTTAAAAAGTCCAAACCAAACAATATCAAAGACTACAGAGAGAATATAACTACACAGCTTACAATTTATATTCATTCAAAACAATTTATACAATATAAACAACTTTCACTTTCGGGTTTAGACCGTGTTAATGGATTTTCACTTTCCGACGTTTCGTCTCTTACTACTAGAGACATCTTCAGGGATTAATCAGTTTCAGATTAATCCCTGAAGATGTCTCTAGTAGTAAGAGACGAAACGTCGGAAAGTGAAAATCCATTAACACGGTCTAAACCCGAAAGTGAAAGTTGTTTATATCTTAATGGCCGTGAAAGCTTAAAATCTAAAATTTATACAATTTATATTCATTCAAAACAAAAGCGCGCAGTTTCAAACAGTTCCATATGAATGAGTAGATTAGCTTAGCTTTTTTAGAGTTTAAGTTATTAAGAGCATACAACAGGCCACCAGTATTTAGTAGGCTACTTATAAATGTATACCGAAAGGGTTCATAGAGAGGGCAGTTAAAAAGTCCAAACCAAACAATATCAAAGACTACAGAGAGAATATAACTACACAGCTTACAATTTATATTCTTTCAAAACAATTTATACAATTTATATTCATTCAAAACAAAAGCGCAGTTTCAAACAGTTCCATATGAATGAGTAGATTAGCTTAGCTTTTTTAGAGTTTAAGTTATTAAGAGCATACAACAGGCCACCAGTATTTAGTAGGCTACTTATAAATGTATACCGAAAGGGTTCATAGAGAGGGCAGTTAAAAAGTCCAAACCAAACAATATCAAAGACTACAGAGAGAATATAACTACACAGCTTACAATTTATATTCATTCAAAACAATTTATACAATTTATATTCATTCAAAACAAAAGAGCGCAGTTTCAAACAGTTCCATATGAATGAGTAGATTAGCTTAGCTTTTTTAGAGTTTAAGTTATTAAGGGCATACAACAGGCCATCAGTATTTAGTAGGCTACTTATTAGGGTGCCCAGGACCTACGGAATCGTTGGGGTCCCACCCCTCAAAATTGTTCCTTTAGATGACAGAACAACCCTGATTTTTTTTTAGATTTTTAAAAAAATATTTGGAGGTCCCGCCCGGCGTTTTTTTAAATAAAAAATCATGTAAAGGGATTTTATTTTTTTAAGGATATAAAAACTTTGATATTGAAAGTTTATGGAACAAAAAAGTGTTTCTGGATAATAAAGGAATATTCTCAATTTTTATGTCCCTCTAAAAAAATAAAACGGATTTTTTATGAGGTAAAAATGGTAAAAATTGACAAATGAGGTTAATAAAGGCTAGAAAAAACTGCACTTACAATTTTTTCCAAAGAGTAATTTTTTTCTAGGGTATTCTCCAATATGTGTGAATTCTTACTTTTTTGAAAAAAAGTACAGGGTGTCCAAAAAATAATTAAATATCTCAATAAAAGTTAAAAAAATGCATTAAATTGCAATAAAATGTCAGTTTTGTAGAAAATAAATAAAAATTGTTTTCAAAATGCCTTGTAATATGTTAAAGTATGTAATAAAATACATTAAATAATTTTTTTTTTCAAAAAAAAATGTAAGACGTTTATTTTTTTAAATCCGAAAAAAAAAATCGTCAACACCCAGTTATAAAAATAAATACATTTCAAAGCAATTTGTACATATTATTATGCTCTTTAGCCCAAATATCATCTCTTTGTTCGAAATAAAGTGATTTTTTTACATTTTATGGGATTGGTGATTTATTTTTTGACATCCTGTTCTTTTTCTCGAAAAAATAAATATGGGGCGTTAATTGGCATCTATTCATGAATTTCTAAAAAAAAAAATGACCTATGAGAAAAATTTCTAAGTAACCTTTTTAGTAGCACAAATAAGCTTCATACATCAATTTTTAAAATGTTTTTACCCTGGTAAAGCCATTTTTTCATGTAAAAGGGTAATTTTTTTTTGTATATTCCCTTATTATTCAAAAATAAGTTCCCCTTCTAAAATCGCCGGATTTCAATCTTTTTATATTTAAATAATAATAAAAAGGCTTAACATGTTTTCTCTCTCAAAAACCCGCCGGGCACGACCTCTAAATATTTTTTTAAAAATCTGAAAAAAATTAAGGGTTGGTTTTTGACCTAAATAAACATTTATAGGGGATGGGACCCTAAAAAAATCCATTTTTTAATTTTGACTGGGCACCCTACTACTTATATATGTATACCGAAAGGTTCATAGAGAGGGCAGTTAAAAAACATATGCGTTAGTGTCTCCTGTTCTGATTTGTTACACATAATACGTACATGAATTAACATGATGGTAATAATTATAATTATTATCACTAAGTACATGATTAAATAAATCAATATTACAGATTAATTTAATAAATTTCATTAATTACATAGGCCTGGTTGCGTTAGTGGAGCACTAATTCGAAATAGACATGATTTAGCGAGTAGGGGGCGATAAGAGAAACAGAGCATGAAGCGATTAACCATCCCTTACGTGAGAATCATACCTTTAATAGGGTGGTTCTTACTTAACCTTTTCATAACGCGCACAGTAGTTCGTTTGGATCAAAAAGTGGTCACTGGCCCATAACTTTTTTGTCACGAAGATATTTACATAAATAGATTACCTTATTCAAATTAAAACAATATTTTCAGTGGCGTCCGTTATAAGCTTGTAAATTTAACAAAACCTGTAATTTTTAGAAAAAAAAATCAATAGCTCATAACCTCTTTATTACGCAAGAGATTTGTTTATGAAAATTGCACTAAATCATATAATAAAGCTATAGTTTAAATAAATTGAGTAAAACTTAAAAGATAATTCCAATGGTGTTCGTTATAAGGTAAAAAATTCACTATAACTTGTTTGTTTTTAAAATGTAGTGATTTTAGATTTAATTTCCTTTAAAATAAGTAGAGTTGTTAAGTTTTATAAATACCAAAGTAAAAAAATCATTAGCGTATGTCAAAAGGCTTTAATAATTTATAAACAGTTAGAACTTTAATATGCTAAATAATCCAATTTAAATAACATAACTACAAATGTAAAACATTTTTTTGTTGCATTTATTCATTATATTATTATTATTATACACACATAATTTTTTTTATAAAAAACCTTGTGCCCTTTAAAAAAATAAGAAAGCTAAAGAAACATAACCTTTAAAAAAATGACTGTGAGTGGCATTTAATTTTTTTCAAAAATTTTGAAAAAAAATCAATGAACAATTTAGGTGGGTCACCCTAGTATATAAACCATATTTAGATTATTATTGCATAATTACCTCATTATTTTAAAATTTAGAGAAACATTGCCTTGGTTTATTAATAAAAACTTATAAAGTGGGACTTAATATTTTAGGACATTGTTCTAGATACCCTAATGTATAAAAAAATGCAAAATAGCCAACTTCGGCAAGCTTCGATAACAACGAAACCTCTATGTATAAAATAAATTTATGAAATTAAAATACTTTCTTTTCAGTGCATGTTTTTAGGTTTAAAAAAAAAGAAAAATTAGGTTTTTCATACATCAAGATTAGATTTTTTTTATCATTTGTTTGAATTAATTTATTTGACAAAAAGTTACACCACTTAGCTTTAGAGCTCTGTTACTAATAAAAAACTATATATTTATTCAAAAATATTTACAAAACGTTATAGCCCAATCATTTAGCAATGCTATGGTGTATAGTTTATGCCAAAATTCAAAAAAACGTTTTTTTTCCCAAATGGCCAACTTTGGTCTCGAAAATTCTACTGTGACGCGGTTTGTTTCAACATACGTAACTGTGTGTATGGATATGGAAGCGCTTGCTGATCCTTACTAAAAATCAGTCTCGAATGACCGAAAGTACTTTTTCATAAAAAGAAAATAATCAGAAACTTTTTCTGGAAGAGAAGGGGTCATAGAAATAGTGTATTACATAACTAGTGTAGAAAGTGACATATTTCACGCGAGTGGGAAGGTTTACGAAGGAGCCGCTAGGCGAGTGAGGAAACCACACGAGTATATGAAATACACTTTCCAACGAGTTATGTACACTATTTTTTCTACGATACCGAAAAAATATGAAGTTTCTTATTTTAAAATTTTTTTAAAATAAAAATAAATGCAAACTTGAGTTTACATTTTAAATTAGATTTCTGTGGTTATGCCGCCATATAAGACAGTAAAATTGTACTGTTTTATATTTCATAATAAAAATAATGTGTATTTTGATGTTTTTTTATGTAATGTAAGGTAACTAAATAAAAAATTAAGTAATTTTTATAAGATATAGACTGTCTAGACTAGACAGTAATGGTCAAAATAGTACTATAGTAACGTTATAACTATAGTTTCTATTTTTGACATGACAAACAGAAATATTTGGATTAAAACACTTAAAAGATATAAAAGGCTGGGGCGAAAGGTGAAAAATGATTTATAAAATAAGGTGAATAAAATTCGTACGGGGTAAATATCTAAATAAAATTAGGCAAATCCTCCATACATAAATATCACACGGGTTTAATATAAAAATATCAAACTAGTGCGATATGAGGCGTTTTCTAAAGAACAAAAGAGTGTGCTAAATGTCATTTTCATCTTAAGAAAAAAAAGAATTTTATTTTTCGTATATTTTTTTTCCTTTAAATTTTTTCTTCTATTGTGAAAACTTATGTCCAGAAACAATTTTTTATATTTTGGGGGAGATGAGGGGGCATGGAAAAAAAATAATAAAAAACCTTTTGTGTGTAACTTTATTTTATCTCTTAGGTAAATTTGAAAAGGAAGGGTTCAGATATCTCTATGTAAATCTTCTAAAGTTTCAAGGTAATGTGCTACAAGTAAAGCACACTTTAAATACGGTTAAAATCGAAATAGAACAAGGACGAAGTTGCCAAAAACTATTTTTTTTTGTCGTTCGTAACATGCGCGCCCCAACAACAGTATCTATACAAAGTTAAAAAGTAGTCCAAAATTAAATTCACCCCAACACCTCCTGCCACAACTTACCCCCAACTTAATTTTTAGATAGACTTTGAGCTTGCAAATACAATGGTTTATAATACTTACTATTTTTGAGTTTTAAAAGTGGTAAAAAAGTTTAACCCCCAGATCCAATCTATATTTTAGTGATTTTCACGAAAACTAAAATAGATAACTAAGTTTTAGGAGGGGATTGAGGGGTGGATTCAATTTTGGGCTACTTTTTATAGATATTATTGGATTATTTAAACTAGTTTATGCAGAAATTGATTATCTCTTTTAGTTTTGGGGTTAAACGGTGCCAAATGTAGTTAAAATCAGGGGGTTGTTTTTAAATGTTTTTTACCACTTTTAAAACTTAAAAATAACAAGTATAATAAACCATTGTATTTGCAAGCTCAAGGTCTATCCAAAACAACCATAGGGGTCCTATTGAAAAAAATTAAGTTAGGGGTAAGTTGGGGGATTTTATTTTTGGCTACTTTTTATAGATATTGTTGTCCCATTTAAAGTGGTTTTTGCAGAACTTGATTATCTCTTTTAGTTTGCGAGAAAATCGCTGGGTAAGTAGAGTTGGGAGTCCCGGTATATTTTAATTTAAAGGTTTTTTTTTAACAATTTTTTTTAATTGTAAGGTGTTTAGAAAATGCGTGTCATTAAAAATTCTAAAAAATTTCGCCTTAGCCGCTAAATTTGTTATCAATAAGGTGATACAACAATTTTAACTAATAAATTATATTCAATAATTTGCATACAGGTCTTAGAAATGCGAAACCTGAATATTTCTAAAGATAATGATTTATTTTTTTTAAGTCTTCGCTGGTTATTTGAAGTTTTATAAATATTTTTCTTTTTAAATTGTTCAATGTTCGTGAACTTAAAAATTAAAAAAAATCGCCTGCGGCGCTTATATTAAATAACAGATTTTATAAAATAATTACATATTAAAAATACCATACTAAAGGATTTCTAAAAAATATTACCTGCGGCGCTAAATATTGTACTGAACATGGTAATGCCATTCAATCTGGGAAAAAAGACTGGCCCTTTTAACAAAACAAGTTGTAAAGCCCCCTATAAAAAAATCCTGCGGGCGCCCTTGGTTCATAATCTACTAATCTGCCTTCAGGAATTATTTTGGGTCCCTTTATCCTATATTAAGTATTTATGTCTTATTTGTAGGAAATTGAGCCGTTTCATAAAAATCATGTTAGAAAAATAGGGATCACCTTAATGTGACTATATCCATTTTCAGCAAGGGGAGGCTGTGATTGATGGCGCTAAAGGACGCCTGCCGTACCGTCGCTGACCATAATGACGTGTTCGAGGCGTCCGACGCGTCGCGAAGCTGCTCATTTACCATTTCTACATCCCGATTATTTATGTTATGTCACTTTTAATGACAATAAATTATTTTTGATGATGGTTAATTGCGAAACCTATTATGTTTAAAGGATATATACATGGTGTCCAGAAAAAGTTTAATACTATATTTCCTTGCAATTTTGTTTTACATTATTTGATACTTACTTTATTTTAAATGTGGCGTAACATTGGAAGACTGGGGGCACTTGCTTCATGTCGATGCTGTTATTGCATAGTAATTGACTTGAAACACGAATATATATATATATATATATATATATATATATATATATATATATTTTTATATATATTTTTTTTTTCAAGTAAAAAAATGTTTTCAGAAAACGTTTCGTTTTGAAAAAGCAATATTTTTTGAAACGTCAAAAAATTTTGTTTGTCAAATATTGTTTTTTCCATATTAAAAAATAAATAAAAAATATTAAAACTATAAGTGTTTATTTAGGGGAGACTGGGGTCAATGGAAACGGGGGTCGTTTGAAACAAGTCGAATATATCCGAAACAAGTTGTAAAAGCGGTGGGGCCCAAGGGCAAAGGAAGCGGCTTTCGTGTCGGAACGTGTCAATCAGTACTCAGTGCCTCTAAGAGAAAGCCACATATTTTTATGTGAGTGAATTTCTTTTTCGCAACCAAATGTAAGTATTTTAGTTTTTGTTTTTTTGCTTATTAATCCAAAACTATTGTGTTTTTTAAGGGTCCTTTAGAATATAGTGACTTCTAATGTTCAAGCTTAAAGGGATCTGGTTATTATTCACTCATGAGATATATTTTTTTTTGCTGCTTAATTAAATGTATCGAAACATGTGCTAGAGACGATTGAAACAATTTCTCTGTGGTCGGTTGAAATGCCTTGTAACCCATTATTTTTTGATATTATCCAACAATTTGCTAAAATTTAAATGGAAATAAAGTTATCTTATTTTAAAAATACAACTTTTTCGAATCCACTACTGCTAAAATTACAATTTTTATATTTTTAACCCATGAGATTTACAATTTTTTCGAATATCAAGATAAGTGGGGCCCTGTCTGCGATGAAAAAGAATAAAATTCAGTTGTAAAAAAAATTGTCTTTATTTAACATATGTTTCAATTAACCCCAGGTACTGTTTCAACTGACCCAGGTTTGGGGACAGTTCACACATTTAACATATTGTTATAAAAATGCTTTCATTTATTTTATATATGGGACTAAAACAATATTGCACTGTTATGCCCAGATAATTAGGCTTTAATTAAAGCGCATTGCCAAATAGATCAGAGTTAAAATCTAGTTACAGTAAGCAATTCTCTCAAAATGTTTCAATTTACCCCCAGTCTCCCCTACTTTAATATTAGTTGAACATTATAATTTTTGCAGACCAGTACTGCATTATTTAAAATAACTGGTGGGGAAAGGGGGGACAAGTGCCCCCGATTCTCCCAATGCTACGCCACTATTAGAACCAGTAGGCTTTATTACTATTTGGAAATGTACATGTGCACTTAAAATAAAATAAGTAATAAATTATTACTAATAATGTAGAACAAAATTGCTTTTTAAATTATAACTAATTAATAATTATAATTATCATTACTATTTAATTAAGGATGGTAGCCGGAAAAAAATTGACGGTACTTTTTTAATAAAACAAGCCGTGAAGATATGTAATGCAATTCACTGGATAGTATACTCTTTCCAGTGGATAGAATATTTCATATTTCTCGGTAGGGTATTTTGAATTGTCATTTTGACAGTTGTTACGATTAGTCTTTTTTCAAAGGCCACCCATATTAAATTTCATGTTTCTGAGTCAATGCGTTAAAAATTTAGCAAAATATAACCTTGAACTGTCATTTTAACAGGATCTTGTTCCAGTATCACCCATACCAAATTCCATGTTTCTAGATCTAAGCGTTTAAAAGTTAGCAAAATAGGACCTTGAACTGTTGTTTTGACAGGTAGGTCGATTGGTTTTGAAGCAAAGACCATCCAAAAGAAATTTCATGTTTCTGGGGTATCTATTTTGTATAATTTTTTAATAAGGTTCACCCCCTATAACTTTTTACTTTTTAAAGGAATGTTCTTTAAAAAACAATAGAGTTCTTTTATTCGCAGAACTTGATTTTTCCTACAGGTAAATTTTATGTCGATCGGATGTTCTATTCTTGAGACGTTTTTTGGCGATTTTGGGAAATTCTAAACTACCGTATAATACTATTCTAGCGCTACGCGCTGTGAATAGTATAATAACGATATACTTACCACATTAAATATATAGTGGTATTTTCCGTAACTATTTTTAAATAGCATATATTTAAGATATCTATACATGGAATTTTTTCTTTATTAATAATAGTTATTAAGTATTCAATAAAAATAAGATGAACTGAAATAAAATAATTATTTATAAACACATATAATATAGTTTATTATTAAAGTAACTGGGTTATCAGCCTTAATAAGGTTAATATATCGTGAAAATGCTCTAAAAAACTTTATTATAGCTTAGGTAAACGTTCCAATTATCATCCATTTCCACTAATCAAGTAAAGAAATATGACGTTTTGAAATAAACAATGTCATGTGAGGATTATAGTATTCTATATCCATTGGGTTTGCTATGGATATAGAACACTATAATCATTACATGACGATATGTTAATCTTAAAGTTATAATGTCCCCATCAAACATTTCGTCGCCTTCCTTACAAAGGGGCTTATCTCAAAAAATTTGATAAATCGAGTTATAATAATAATAATATTATTAATTAATCAGGGGGGCTGCAGGTTACTGTTTTGGTGCCACCCAGGGCCTACCCCAATTTAGCAATTTTTTGAGATAATCCCCTTTTATAAGGATATTATCAAATATCTACTGGAAAGAGTATACTATCTTCCGATGAATAATTTGACTAAAAAATGGAACAAAATTGGAGGTGAAATTGTTTTTTTTCCATGATGCAACATGGCTATTTTTAAATTAACTCTTTTGTTATTAAAAAACAAAAATAAATTTGGAAATTTCTTCCTTAACAATTTTTTTTTATCGTAAGATGCATTATTATTATTATTATTATTATTATTATTATTATTATTATTATTATTATTATTATTATAAAAAAAGAGTTGAGGTTAAAAACCTATTTAACTCAAGTTAAAGAAAAAATTTATGTAGCATACAAAGTATTAAATAAGTCTGTCCAACCGGTTTTTAAAAGTGTTTATAGTTGGCGCAAGCACAACATCATGTGGCAAAGAGTTCCAAGTCGTAAATACTCTGCTACTTAAAAATGTTCTTCTGTGGGCAGTCCTGTATATTTCATATTTTAGCTTTAGGCTGTGTCCTCTAAGGCGTCCATCGTTGTTTAATGAAAAAAGTGATCACAGATCAATGGAAAATGTATTATGTAGTATTCTATATGTCATTATAATGGAACCTCTTTCCAACCTGTCCATAACACTGGGTAGACCAAATAAAATGAGGCGGTTTTTGTACGATGGTCGAGTTCTTCCGTATGGTAATCTCGTAGCACTTCGTTGAACATTTTCTAATAAATTAATATCACGCACCATGTTAGGGTACCATACTGAGAATCCGAATTCCAATATAGGGCGTATATAAGTTTTATACAAGCAGGCTGCCGTTTGAACAGAGGGTCTACAAAACGCCTTTTTAAATAGAAATATAGTTTTTCTAGATTTACTACACACTAAGTTTATGTGTTCAGACCATGTTAAGTCGCTTGTTACTATAACTCCAAGATCAGTATGTTTTTCCACTTTTGTTAGGTTACCATTATCTAAAACATAGTCCATCCGAGGATTGTTTTTACCCAGGTGCAGCACAACGCATTTACCGATATTTAAAGGAATAAGCCATGTTTCACTCCACCTTAGAATGGTATTGATATCTTGTTGAAGTAGGTGATGCTCTAGAAATGTATTCCCAAAAAGTTTTGAGTCATCAGCAAAAAAAGAACTAATGCAGTGGAGAAGACGAGGCAAATCGGCAGTAAATATTATAAACAATAGGGGGCCTAATACCGACCCCTGGGGCCGCCACTGTCTACAGAGTAAAATCTAGAAAAGCAGTTGCCAACTTTAACTCGGAAAGAGCGGTTTGTTAAAAACTGAGCGATCCAGGCAAGCAAAAGACCTCTAATTCCGAAATGTTCTAATTTGTGTAACATACGTTTATGCGGGACTTTGTCAAAGGCCTTATGAAAGTCCAAATATATGACGTCGATCGGAAGACCTTTGTCAAGAGAGAGAGTCCAGTCGTTTAGACATTTTAGGAGATTTGTAGTTACTGATCGACCTGGAAGGAAACCATGCTGCTCATCGGGAATAATTTTATTATCGAGCAAAAAGGAAACCATTGTGTCGGCAATAACTTTTTCCATGATTTTAACTTCGGTGCATGTCAGGCTGATAGGGCGATAGTTTTCCTTAAGAAATTTGTTGCCTTTTTTATGGATTGTTATAACATCTGCGGTTTTCCAGTTTTCAGGCAGAGTACCATTTACAAAAGAGAATTGCATTATAAGTGATAAAGGGAGACATAGGGAGGATGCACAATTTCTTAGGATTTTTGGTGGAAGACCACCTGGACCAGAAGATGAAGATATTTTTATGGTGGAAAGTTTTTGAAAAACAACTTCTTCAGTAAAAGTAATATTCTCTAAGGAGTTGTGAACACGGGGCAACGAGATGTTGGGAAGGGGTGTGAGGGGTTCATTGGAGTAGCTAGATTTAAAGAATGAACTAAATTCTTCTGCAGACTCAAAATTGTCTTTACACGGTTACTGTAGATGTAAGAGAATTCCTGACGTACTTATAAAAATGTTTCTTATTTTCTGAAAGAATTAAATTGTTTTCGTAATTTTTTCTAGCATTATTAATAGCATTTTTTAGATTATTTGAAAGGGTTCTATGAGCTTGATAATTTTGCAAAGTTGCCGATCTTTTATATCTACGCCACAATATTTTTTTGTAAGCGATCATTCGAAAAATTTCTCTATTAAGCCATGGTTTGCGTGAGTTAGATTTAAAGAAAACATTTCGACTGCAAGACTCTATTATTTGATTTGTTTTTTGAGTAAAAATTTTCCACATTTCATTCACATTTTTGTTAATAAATAAAGAACGCCAGTCCTCAGATTTAATAGTCATTCGCGCGATCAAAGTCAGTAATTCTGCAAGACCTTAGTTGATTTTTTTGATCAGTTAGAGGTATTTGGAGGTCACAACTTATAACAATGTGATCAGATATACCGATAGGAGGTAGATACTCCGGTTCGGAGAGTAAGTTGGGATCGGAAGTTATCAACAAATCAATTAGTGATGGATTATTATGTATTCTAAACCTAGTATTTTCACTGATTAATTGTGATAAATTATTTTCAGCTAGCATATCAAGAAAAATATATTCACTAGAGTTAATATTATTGGGAAGAGCAGGATTAGGCCAGTTAATGCTAGGAAAATTAAAGTCACCAAAAATAATTAAGTTACGATACTGCTCGGCTAATAAAGATATTTTGTCGAATAAAGGTGGGTCGTTTTGGCTAAAAATTTGTTGACAAGGTGGCCTGTAGATACAACATAAAAGAATATTTTTATCATGATAATCAATTTTTAAACAAGTAAATTCTATACCAGTAAGATTAATAGGAATTAATTCTGCCTTAGCATGCTGAAAAATTGAATCTTTTAAATAAATACAAGTACCGCCCCCTCTTTGATTAACTCTATCATTTCTAAATACAGAAAAGCCTTTTAGTTTAATAACAGAATCGTCGATTCCGGGATGTAATTTAGTTTCAGAAATGAATATAACAGCTGGGCAAGATTTGTAGATAACAGCAGTTAATTCATTAAATTTAGCTAGAAGGGAGTCGATATTTGTATAAAAAAGGGATATGTTAGCAACGGAATAGGCTTCTACTTTTTTTCAACAATGCAAGGAACGCCTTTCAAATATTTAATCGTTAAATTATCCTCTCCATTATCAATTTTTCGTTTTAATTCTTCCTGAGTACTTTTTAAATAATTAGCTTGTTTAATTGTCTTATCATCATGGATAGAAATTCTTGAAAACACTGAATTTGTTAAATTTCTTTTCATTTTTAAAATCTTTCTGGCCTCAGAAACACTTGAAAATACAACTTTTATAGGTCTTGGCTTGCCATTCTGATTTATATTCCGTCCAATCCTGAATATATTATTTATAGTAATTTTTGTGTTTGGCAGTATGGTCTTAATGCAGTTATTGATTTCGGTTTCATCCTTATCACGACGTTCTTGAGCTGAGCCATTTGGCTCATTTAGATTAAATATGATGACGTTTTTAGCCCTTTCCTGTCGCTCAGTTAGCTCAGAAACAACTTCTTCGAAATTATATATATTTTCCTTAGCTTGCAGATGAAGATTTTTAATTTTTAAATTGAATTCATCTCTAAGAGAGTTCATTTGAACCGTTAGATTTGTATTCAGTTCTTCCCTTAGAGCATTAATAGAGTCTAAAATTTTACTAAACTTATTCAAATTGCCACTGCAGTTGTTACAAAATATTTTCAGGTTTCTGCGTGTAGAACGCGTAATTTTGAACTCATCGTCGTTAAGTGGACAACACGAACGATGCATGGCTCCCTTACAACTGTCACATGTTAGTGTCGGTGGTTCGTTTGTGCGCGTAGAATGGCAATTAACGCAGGCGCTCATTTTTCAGCAGGATAAGTAAAATTGGAATGTACTGACCTTGCCAAAAATATCCAAATATTTACAATTTCTAATTACAATTACTGGAAAACAGCTAATTTTTTGCCTTTTGCAGCACCACACAATGCAACACAACAGTTTAGATGTTTGATTTACCACAGTTTAACTATTTATTTTCACTAACTACTATGAAAAAGAATAACTTTTATAGGAGCGTTTTAAATGTACGTCTATATGCTAGAATGTATATCTTATTATTATCATATTAGGCAACTCATCCCTAAAATTCAAGATAGCGGACACCCCTTGCGCAAATCACGCGGTAAAAAACTAACTGGAGTTTTTTGTTACCATCCACTACTACCCTTTAAAATATCAGCCCGTGTACATTTATTGAAATTTAAATTTATTATTTTACTGGACTAATATTATATTTCCTTTTAGTATTCCATATAAGCCACATAACAAGACTTAAATTGTAAATTTGAAAAAAAAAAACACTAAAAACTTAACAAAGAAGAGAATTAAAGTATTTTAATAATAAATGCTAATGTGCAGTACTCTGCGAATTTCCAGTACTCGCATAGGCGCTGCGTCGACTCTAGCGTTGACGCGAGGTTTTAAATATTTACATTTTTATTTCTTTTTATCTTGATTTTTTTAATGATTCCATTTAAACGAGTAAGGTGGGAAAAAAGTTATCGATAAATAAAAATTTTCGAATTCTTAGAAGATAAAAATCGAATGTCGGTTTTTTCTTTGAAAACACCGATATTTGTATAATCAATATGTATAGTCAATAGAGGAAAGTCGCCTAATTTCGGATACCATTTACAATGTATTCAATATTTAATACTCGGTATTACTTTTTGATATTTTTTTTATATAACCAGATACAACTTATTATAGCGAACCATGATTTATTATAAAAGCAATTTTATTACAGTTTATTTTTTACAAAAAACACGGTTAAAAAAAATCAGCGCATTTTTGTGCATTTGAAAAAGGGCTCCTAATTTCGGACATATCCGAAAAAAATTTTTCAAGAGTAGATCTGGATCCCATTGCTTATGTTTCTTGTTATTCCTTCACATTTAATTATTAAGAGATTTTCTACGAAATACTATAGGAACTATAATTTTAGATTCCCAATTTCGAATATCTTAGTATCTTAGGTAATTTTCGTTTTGTCAAAATTGTTTATCTTAGTTTGTTGTATCATTATAAAAATAATAATTAATGGTTGGTTATCCTGAATAATAATTACCTTGCGGATATCCGAAATTGGGAATCAAATGCACAAAAATGGTCTATCCAAAATTAGGCAACTTTCTGCTTTTTAGATTAGAAATTTGTAGAATGTTTACGTTTTCAAATTGCTTAATTATGAATAGTGGATCAACTTAACTAACATCATAACTTACCCAAGACAGAATCACGAACTTTTATAACGATTATTTATAAAATAAACAAGCATAATAATGGAACTGAGCACAAAACTGCCATTTGCAATATAAACGATTTGTGCTGCCATTTAAAGGGGAGAAGCTCTACCGTTATCATATTACAGGACGGATTTAGTTTGACTTTTGGCTTCACATAAAAGTAGATTTCTGTTTACCTTTGCAGACAGTATCTTAAATACACTACTATCCGAAATTTGGAAACCATCCGAAATTAGGCGCATTTCCTCTATTGCTGTGTATAACAAATTAGTTGACAAATGTTTCGATTTAGTGACCTTTATAAAAATTTCTCTCATAATTCGGCAAAATTATTCCGTAAGCCTATGTTTCTGTGTTTATTTTCAACGTTGATGAGTTTACGCCTACTACTGCTAATGTGTTTCAACAGAAGTAAAGAGCAACATAACAAAACCACCTATATTAAACAACTGTATAAAATATTTATACTATTCTGCTTAGCATAAACGCAGTAATTCGATATAACAATACACTCCATTTTTACATTTATGCTTATATACAGGGTGTCCCAGAACTCGCGTCCATCCTTGAAGGGGCACATAATATCATCAGGTCAGAGTAACAAGGTCCTATATAATTTTGTTTTTGTTTTTGAGATTTCGGTATTTTTGGGTATGGTTTATTATTACAAACCTAAAAAAAAACTCAAAAACAAAAAAAACAAATGTCATAGAGGACCTTGTAACTCTGACCTGACGATATATTTTTTGGGATATTTAGCTCAGCGGTCAATGGCATCGATATAGCCTGACACTGATCTAATGATCGTGAGTTCAAACCTCACTGGCGCCGATTGCCTTTTTCAGTTAATTAATAATTTAAATTTGGCGAAGGCGTACTCCCTAGATATATTGGTTCGAAAGTCAATTAAAGCCGGTGGTTCCCTCTACTACTAGCCCACACAAGTCCTGGACTTAGGGGATGCTTAATTAAGTAGAATAGTACGAGGTTAATAACAAACATATAAAAAACTATAATGAAAAAGTCGTATAAACATAGGGCTGCAAATCGGTCCTAATGGAGTTACGGCCCATTGAATGTAGGTCCCTTAAATAGGACCAAAAAAAGGGCTAATGTAATAATTTGACACTGCAGAGCGATTCCATATAAATATGTTTATGTTTATTTTTAACCTCGTACTATTCTACTTAATTAAGCATCCCCTAAGTCCAGGACTTGTGTGGGCTAGTAGTAGAGGGAACCACCGGCTTTAATTGACTTTCGAACCAATATATCTAGAGAGTACGCCTTCGCCAAATTTCAATTATTAATTAACTGAAGAAGGCAATCGGTGCCAGTGAGGTTTGAACTCACGATCATTAGCTCAGTGTCAATGCTATATCGATGCCTTAGACCGCTGAGCTAATCTCCCATTAAGTGAGTTATGGATTCTTAAATTGTAACAATTTTTAGGGGCATGACCTGTAAATTTTTTTTAATGGATTTTGTTCGAAAACAGTTGCTTTTACGGTATTACACTACAAGAATCATTTTGTATATTTTTAATCCATAATTTGTAAAAATAATGCAAAAAAAATACACTGAAAAAAGTTTTGGGTAAAAATGTGGTAAGCGACAGCCATTTCACACGGCTATACGTGCTTTCGGTAAAATTTACAAACAAAAATAACTTAAAATAAATGACCTTAATAATATTAAAACATATACAAAACCTTGTCTCTATAGCTTAAAGGGCTCCAAAGATTCTAAATAAAAATCACATTTTTGGTATCCGCTTTGATAGGCCATAACTCCCTTAGGAGGGATTTGCGGGTCTACTTTTTTAATATTTTTTGATGTATGTGTATCTTTAAGGATTGACGCGAGTTTTGGGACACCCTGTATAATCAGACCCAGAAATATCGACTGTATTATTATCTAGACTTACTGCGTTTCTGTTTAAGACTGCATGCAAATTTACGTGAAAATTCAAACAAGAAAAATCACAACAGTTGAGGAGAGTTGAGGGAAACCCAGTATTTGTTTTTAATACTTTTGAGTATGCTTGTAGTATTGAAACAAGCAGTAAAGATGCTACGCATTCCATTATACAGGGTGATCATTAACTGCCATGCAAAAATTTAAGATTAAGATTCTATATCCAAAAATATTTTAAAAAAATCTATAAAGGTTTGTCTGGAAATGACCCTTAGAAAGCTACGCCCTTCGAAGATGACATATTGAATGGGAAACAAAAAAAAAGCATTAACAAAATTTTAATGCTTGCGGGTGATTCTTCATTTAAAACTGAGCAAAAAAGTATTCTTCACCAAAACACCTAAAATTAATATTAAAAGCCTTTTAAAAAGTAACGTTTTTGGTGGCACAAAATGTTACTTCCTCATTGCATTTTTTTTTTTTGAAAACGGTTGCTCCTACAGTATAACACTATACGACATTTTTTATGTATTTTTACTCAAGGAATCCATATTTTTTCCAAAAAAATCCAAAAAAAGTTCACATAAAAAAGTTTGGGGCAAAAATTTGTTAAGCCTAATACATTTTGCCGTCTAGGGACGCCTCTGGATAAATTCCAAAAAATAAATTAACCTAAACTTATTTCCCTTATTAATACTAGTATACATGCAAAAGCTCGTGGCTCGAGCTTAAAGAGTACCAGAGTTATTAATTAAAAAGCTTATTTTTATTACATATTTACAGGGCCGTAGCTCCCTTGGGGCTCATTTGCAGACCAACGTTTATAGGAACTTTTTTTGATATTTTTGGCATGCCACTTATTGATCACCCTGTATACAATAGTATTCACATTAAAAAATAAATGATTTTCAAAAACACAAAAAAAAACTTTCAAAATATTTAAATTTTTTTTATTTTGTTTTTGCGAAAAACGAAAACATTTAAAAAAATGTTTGAAAGTGATAGTTTTTATTTTTTTTAACCCCCCATAACTTTTTTGTTTTTTGGGGGATTACTTTGAAAATCAAAAGGGACCTTGTCCTTATAGAACTTGATTTTTCCTGAGAATTTGGAGTCGATCCGATTATTCGTTCTTGAGTTATCGTGTCTACAAAAGTCCAAACAGACGGACAGACGGACAGACGGACAGACGGACAGAAGACAGGCGGACAGGCGGACAGGCGGACAAACAGACAGACAGACAGACAGACAGACAGACGGAAAGACGGACAGACGGACAGATGGACAGACGGACAGACGGACAGACGGACAGACGGACAGACGAACAGACGGACAGACGGACAGACGGACAGACGGACAGACGGACAGACGGACAGACGGACAGACGGACAGACGGATAGACGGACAGACGGACAGACGGACAGACGGACAGACGGACAGACGGACAGACGGACAAACGGACAGACGGACAGAAGGACATTCAAAGTTTCTTATTTTTTCATGAAATACATTTGTATCCAAGTATTTTTTGTCTAGGATGTTTTTTTTGTAGATTTTGGGAAATTCGAAATTTCCGTATAATACTATTCTAGCGCAGGCGCTGTGAATAATATAAAAATGAACACTTATATATAATTACAATTTTAAATTGAAAATTTTGGACTTTTTTTTTTGCAAAAAACAAAAAATTGTTAAAAAAAACGGACAGACGATCATTTAAAAAAAGAAAAAGTTGCTTATTTTTTAATGAAACAAAATTATATCCAAGAATTTTTTGTCTAGGACGATTTTTGATTTTTATTGAAAAATCTACCGTATAATACGGTTATACGGTATATTAATATACGGTATAATTATATTATTCTAGCGCAGGCGCTGTAAATAATATAATAATAATCGTAATTTGTAAAAAATAATCATTTTGCTTTACTGCTTTACTACCTAACAATTTTATAGAAAAAAAAATATTTCCAGACACGTATATTTTTATAAATAAAGATAAAATTCAAATTATATGATATTACGTGTGATTAAACTATTTTTTTATTCCTTTGCTAATTTAAAAGGTTAATTTAAAGGTCGTAGTTAAATTGTTTAATAATGTTTAATAATGTTTAATAATATTTACTATTTATAAGTTGCATGTGCATATTTTTTATTCTAAATCGTTGACCTTTTAAATAAGACAATTTTATTAGACATTGTGTATGTGTATGCAGTACTAGGGTGGACCTTATTTTTTTATTGTTTTAAAATTTTCATTCTGGTGTATCGAACATCCTGAAAATATGAGGGTGATCAAACTTCTCTAAGGGTCCAAATCACGGAAAAATCGTAAAAAATTGTTGAAAATGGACTGTACTTTTTGCATGTGGAAAATTTAAAAGCCTTGAAATCTTAATTTTTTTCTTTTGAGTCTAAAAAATTATGTGCCAAATTTCAATATGATCAGAAGATTCTATCAGGTGCCGAAAATCAGCCACAGTTGCCCCTAAAACACTAAATTTTACGAATTTCCAACATAAATGTGAGAAAACACTAAAAACATTTAAAAAATATGTCACTGCAAAATTGCACATTAATAATATAAAATAATTTGAGAAAAACAAAACGAGGTAAGCGCCAAATAAGAGGCCTTCTTGGGTGCTCTTATTTGGCGCTTAGCTCATTTTGTTTTTGTTAAATTATTTTATATTATTAATATACATTAAATAAAATTAAGTCCAGATTGACATATTTTTAAATGCTTTTTTAGCTGAGAAACGCATTTATGGTGGAAAAAACCCCGCACAAAACCCCGTGTTTTTGGCCTTCGGCTAAATTTGCTGGAAATTATATATTTTATTAACCTTCATGTCCTTAGTAATTGACCAAAATTTCAGCTTAATTGTATGTACAGTTTTTGAGATATCGAATTTTAAAATTGGTGATTTAGAATTCAGGAAAATTTTACACCTGTTAAAATTTTGTGCTTTTTTAATGTCAGTTTTTTATGTATGATTAAACTTAATGGTGCAAATTGAAGGTGTTTAGATGCTTTATTTAAATGTGTTATAACATTGGCGACTGAGTGTTTCCTTTTTCCGTGGCAACAGCCCAAAACAGGCGATATAATAAATATTAAAAATGCCAATTATTAATTTTGGTTCAATATTAAAAAACAGAAAATCTAACGGCTAGAATTTCATAATTTTTATATATTTTATAGTTTTTGAGTTACTGAATAAAAATAATTGAAAGCGAAGGTTATTAGAGTACTCAAAGTCCTTCTTTTTGGGCATGATAGGGGTAAGCTACATCAAAATAAATTAACTCAATTCAATCAGCGGTTTAAAATTTTCAGTAAATCTTACAAATAAATGGAATTTTAGAAAAGTTATTGCTAAAGTAAAGTAGGTAAACCAACTAAAGAGCCTACATTGGCATAGTGGAGCAAGGGGTGTGAAACGTTGAACTGTTATAAAATTACTTATTTCTGTATTTAAGATAATCGCAGTATGGCTTGCAATGGAGCCAGTTAAACCAAGTTAACCAGGTAAAAAGTAATTTAAGCGTGGTAGGAAAAGGGGTACGTATAGATAGGCTCCTTACTTAAATGTTTAAAAGCCAATAAAAATAAGAATCTAAAATAACTGAAAGCGAAGCTTATTAGAGTACTCAGTCCTTCTGTTTGGGCATGATTGGGGTAAACCACATAAAAATAGTTTCGCTCGATTTAATCAGCTAAAAGTTTTAAATTCTCGGTAAATCTTACAAATAAATGGTATTTTAGAAAAGGTATTGCCAAAGTAAAGTAGGTAAACCAACCAAAGAGGTCCTACATTGGCGTATCGGAAAAAAGGTATAAAACGTAAAGGTTGGATTACTTATTGCCATTTGCCTAGTGTTATGGTGAATACACAGCATGATATTTAGTTAAAATGCCATTTTTATATACTCTGACAGTGAATAATGTATGTACACCTAAATAAGTTCTTATTATAGGTAGAATATTTATTTCTATGGTTTTATAAAAATTAAGGTATTATTGTATTGTATATAATAAAATATAACTTTATATAGCAAAAAAAATTAATCAGTTAAAATTAATTATTAATAAAAGAAAATCGTCAAATAATTATAATTAGTATACACTTGCTCAAAGCTAAAAATAATTTCTCTCATGCTGATATGTATAACTTTTATCAAAAATAAACATAGACTTTTCCTGAAATACCAAGTAAATATATTTTTTACACGTTTTTGTTTCATATTGAACTATGTGGATAGAAACTGGATAATTAGGCAAAAGATAAAACCCAGGGCGTAAGACTTCCTATAGGAAGATATGGAATACCTATAGTTGCAAAATATATTCCTCAAACCATTGAATCCAAAGATCCGATATTCCTTATTACCAAATTATATTAAAACTAATTTTAGTAAGATAGAGCACACAAAGGTGAAGTAATTAACTAGTTTTTTATTAACTTTTAGATTCCTATTTTTATTGCCTTTTAAACATTTAAGTAATTAGTCTATCTACCCTTTGCCTACCCAGATTATTTATTTATTTTAAGGGGGGGGACCATCCATAAGGAAAAAAATTGCGCATTTACCAAAAATATAATTTTGAAGGTATTTCTATGCTAATATATCTTCCTGGGGGGGCATAGCCCCCATGGCCTCTCCTAATTCCGCCCATGTTCCTACCACGCTTAAATTACTTTTGAGAAACTGGTTAACTTGGTTTAACTCCCTCCATTGCAAGCCATACTGCGATTATCTTAAACGCAGAAATAAGTAATTTTATAACAGTTCAAAGTTTCATGCCCTTTGCTCCACTATGCCAATGTAGGCTCTTTAGTTGGTTTACCTACTTTACTTTAGCAATACCTTTTCTAAAATTCCATTTGTTTGTAAGATTTACCGAGAATTTAAAACTTTTAGCTGATCGAATCGGGTTAATTTATTTTGATGTGGTTTACCCCCATCATGCCCAAACAGAAGGACTTTGAGTACTCTAATAACCTTCGCTTTCAATTATTTTTATTCAGTAACTCAAAAACCATAAAATATATAAAAATTATGAAATTCTAGCCGTTAGATTTTCTGTTTTTTAATATTAAACCAAAATTAATAATTTGCATTTTTAATATTTATTATATCGCCTGTTTTGGGCTGTTGCCACGGAAAAGGGAAACACTTTATGGCGAATGTTATAACACATTTAAATAAAGCATCTAAACACCTTCAATTTGGGCCATTAAGTTTAAACATACATGAAAAACTGACATTAAAAAAGCACAAAATTTTAACAGGTGTAAAATTTTCCTGAATTCTAAATCACCAATTTTAAAGCTCGATATCTCAAAAACTGTACATACAATTAAGCTGAAATTTTGGTCAATTAGTAAGGACATGAAGGTTATTAAAATATATAATGTCCAGCAAATTTAGCCGAAGGCCAAAAACACGGGGTTTTGTGCGGGGTTCTTTATCAAATTTAGTGTTTTAGGGGAAACTTTAGCGGATTTTCGGCACCTGATAGAATCTTTTAATCATTTTGAAGTTTGGCACATAATTTTGTACACTCAAAAGAAACAAATTAAGATTTCAAGACTTTTAAATTTTCCACTGATACAAAAAGTACAGCCTATTTTCAACGATTTTTAACGATTTTTGCGTAATTTCACGATTTTAGGGGTACAATTGGGACCCTTAGAGAAGTTTGATCACCCTTATATTTTCAGAATGTTTCAGATACACCAGAATGAAAATTTCAACAATAAAAAAAATAAGGTCCACCATAATGCAGAACATGTACTTTTATACATTATAAGGGGTCCAATTGGGACCCTTAGAGAAGTTTGATCAACCTCATATTTTCAGGATGTTCCAGATACACCAGAATGAAAATTTTAAAACAATAAAAAAATAAGGTTCTTGTACTTTTATACATTATACAGTGTGGTCGAAAAGTAACCTCCCCTAAGCTACCTTCTGGCATATACTTGATTTCTTTAGCTAATTAAAAGTGGACAGGGGGATTTTTTTAAATGGAAAGGGGAATCATATGAAAAGTGCAACTAACATAAGAGCCTAACCCACCCTCATTTTTTTCGAAATACGGTTTTTGCTTGAAATGGATACTACTTGTAAGTAGTAACGTTAAAACGTTAATAAAAATTCCTAGTATGTTACTAGAATAGCAAAAAATTAATTGGAAAATAAGGTTTATTGGTGAAAATTTTAATAATTTACTTTTTTTGCCCCACCCAAATATTTACCGTTAAGTATTCTTATTTAAATAAAGGTTATGTACCTATTTAAAACTATAAAATGGCAGGTAAGGCATTTTTAGAAATTTGTTTTTTTGCCCCACCCAAATATTTACCGTAACTTGTCAACTTGATTAAAAAAGGCTTATGGCATTTAAGACTAGCAAAGAGAAGATTTTATGCAAAAACAACCTTGTAAGAAATGTGTGGGTTATGCCCTTTTGATAATTAAGGGCATTGTTTAGGCCCTTTTTTGTTGAAATTTACATAAAACGATGTAAACAATCAAACACTATTAAAATATAATTATTATTAAGTATAAATATCATTAGAAAAATAAATTAATCACATTTTTGCTTCTCCTGTAAAATAATAATTTTGTGGGTTAGGCCCTTATGTTAGTTGCACTTTTCTTTATATGACCATGTCATGATTTTAAATCTTATAAAATTCTCAATTCGGTCATACATTTTTAATTAAAAAAAATGAGACTGTTAAAAAAGTGTGAAAATGGGAATTTAAGTCAAAACTTCCTTAAATAAATATTTGTTGTCAAATGAATAATTTAATAAAACGTAAATTATATTCCAAAATCCAAACTAATTTTGACTGGCATTTATACTTTTTAATAAGTAAAAAAATCAAAAAAAAAAGTAAGAATTGCATTTTTTGCAAAAAAAATTGAGAATTAAACAAAAAAAAATAAAAATATATATACATATATAAAACACATGTCATAATTACAATATTTTTCGTGATAAGATCCAAATTTTAGTAAATCAAGTTAACAAATTATCAAAAAAAATGTTATGGCCTCACTACAAGAGTTAAGTAATACAAGAGGAACAGAAAACCTGAAGAAACCCTACCAAATTTATAAAATGTGATTTATGCATAACTTATTATAATTACAAGTATAATTAATTAGATCAAAATTTAAAATTATTTATAATTTTTAAGAATATATAAATGCAATTAGAAATTTCGGAAACACTAAATTACATTCTTTTTTTCTTAATTTTACGCTTTCTTTTTAGCAAAATAATTTTTATTATCATTTAATTTACCTTAATTGGTACTTAACCAATTTATAAATATATTATGTTTTCTTAATTATAAAAAATTAAAAAACCTTGTGCACACGCGTTTTGATAAAAATATATATTTTATTGCTCTTTTGATATTTTTTGATCCAAAAAATAGTTATTTATAATACAAGGGCGAAAAGTTAAATTTTTCGATTGAGTAGGTTTTTAGAAGCCGAGGGCCCGCCGGCGGGCCGACCCGAGGGTAATAAACCTACGAAATCAAAATTTAACCTTTCTTTCGTGTATTATACAATATTTTTTATTCGATTGTGTGTAAGTATAATAAATTATTAAAATATATTTAATTTTTAAATTGCAAAAAATATTTCCTTTTATTGTCTTATATCCTATTTAGTTATCCATGAAAAATTGCTTGCATGCAGTTTCATTTTGAAATTAGCTTATTGTTTTGAATAATTTGTGATAAAATGTATTTTTTATGAAAATATTATTACTTCTGAAACCGTTCTATAAATATTATAAATATTGAAATTGATTTTACAACTGAAATTTTGTGTTTGTGATTTATTTTAGTGGACGAATACAGATTAACCGGTTAACCATATGTTTTGAGGTTATGTTATAAAAGAAATTTTCATGTATATAAAATGATTATAATACTTGTATCTGGTCAAAAAGAACATATAGTTCAAGACCAAAAGTTACCAAAAGGTCATATTTCTTTATAAATATTACAGTAAAGGTAAAGTATCTTATTTAAAAAATCTTAGAAAAAAAGTTTTAGTTAGCGGGCCAAAAAAACTTTTTGACCCTAAGGCCAAAGTCAAACTTTTTGCCCGCAAAAAAGGAACAAACAGTGAGGTTTTTAGAATCAATCTAATAAATTCGATAAACATGTTTTTCAGTATATCTCACTAGCCGGAAAAGCTAAAGACCTCAAATTTTTACCACAGGTTACTTATAATAATAATAATAATAATATAAATTTTACAATTGTTGGATAATGTCAAGACAATAGTATATAAATATAAAGTAAGAATAAAGTACATATACAAACAGATTAAAAGTTTTAATTAAAACAAAGTAAAATAAACAATATATTGTTATCAAACAACAATAATAAAGTTGACCGTCACTACGCTCTAAAATATTCCTGCAAACTAAAAAACGGATTGCTCATGAAATATGTTTTTGTCTCATTTTTAAATTTATTTAATGTAAGACCTTTTAGATGCGTAGGAAGTTTATTGTAGATCTGTATTGCCATGTAGGGGGGTGACTTTTCAAAAGTGGCGGTTCTGTGTTGGGGAATACTGAGTACATGTGCGTTTCGAGTCTGCATTTTTTTATTAATCGAACCATTAGTTACAAAAAGTTCAGGATGGTTTTTTACAAATATAGCCATACTGTACATGTAAAGAGAATATATGGTCATGATGTTTAATTTAATGAAAATTGGTGCAGTGTGATCTATTCTACTCGTATTAAACGTTTTTGAGCAAGTAATATTCTTTCCATATTAGCAGATAAACCCCAAATTGTGATACCATAATTAAGGTAGCTTTGAACATAGGCAAAATAAAACATTCTTTGAAGGCTCAACGACACTTTTTCTTTAAGCGTAAAGAGCGCTGTTGATTTTTCTAGTTAAGAAGTTGACGTGAGTTGTGCATCCGAGTGTAGAATCTATATTAACACCGAGAAATTTAGTATTTTCTACAACAGGAATGGAGTTGTTTTGCGCATGAACCCACATGCTGTAGTTTTTTTGAGCATTATATGGGTTTCTAAACTGTATAATTGCAGATTTTTTAGGATTGAGCAGTAGTCCGTTTTCATCAGACCACTCTATCATGAGTCCCAAAATTTTATTAGCAATTCGACTTAGTTCCGTCACATCCTCTGCAGATAATACCACGGATGTGTCATACGCAAATTGACATATCTGAGCACCCTTAACCTTATTTAGCTTAGCCAACAAATCGTTGCAGAATACCAGAAAAAGCAATGGCGATTCTTCCCCATTGGGTAACACCGTAGTCGCAGGGAACAGTATTTGATTTTTCCCCGTTTATTTGAACATTGGCTTCGATTGTGTAGCTAAGATTTGATCCACTGCTTTGCGCATCCGGTTATACCGTAGGATTCTAGTTTTTCTAATAGTCGCTCATGAATTACTAAATCAAAGGCTTTAGTTAGATCAAAATAAATTCCAGCCACCCGAAATTTATCATCTAAAGCCCTTGTAATGGCGGTTATAGCATCATACAAAGCAGCAATATTATATTATGCAGTTATCAAATTAAATACACAATGGGTTCATACTTAATGAGTATACTTACAAGTAATATAAAGGAAGTGGTCAAATTCGATCCGATATTTTCTTACTATAGGGAGATATACTTTAAACAAGCCGTGAAGATATGCTACGCATTTCATTATATATTGTTCACAGTAAATAGTATACTGCATTTCCCAAATACTTAAAAAATAACAATTTTCAAAAAAAAAAATAAGAAAAAATTTAAAAAAATAACAATTAGAAAAAAAATCTTATTTTGTAAAACGAAAATTTTCGAAACAAAGTATTCAACAAAAAAACGAAAAATATAGAATTTTTTTTTAACGAAAACTTTTAGAAAAGATAATTTACAAAAAAAAATCAAAAAGAAAATTCAAAAAAACTTTATTATTCAAAAAGAGAAAAAATGAAAAGAAAATAAAAAACAAAATTAAGTATACAGGTAGTTTTTTAAAGTTTTTTTTTTTTATTTAACTTCCCACAACGTTTCTGTTCAGTTGTTAGATAAAATAAATAAAATAAAATAAATGGCCCCTGATAATCACGGCAGACATAATTATAGCTTGTGCAATAATTTGACAAAAAATAAATAAATAAATAAAGATATTTAAATATTTTAAAGCATGGGGAACCAATATTGCCCAAAAGGTGCGTTACGTATTACTTAAACGGACTTTTTGGTCTGGTGACCATTTTTATTTCATTATTTGCTCCCAGCTATATTTTATTAATGTCTGAAAGTACATTTAGATTAAGCTATTTTCAAATTTCTAGACTCCGAATCCGGTTCCTTTGGGTGCTATAAGCTTCAAAGGCTATGACAATGAGCTACCAAAAAATCAATTTTTAACTTGTCATAAAAGTCATATATATATTTCATTTAATACATTCAGATTAGGCTATTTTCATAGTTATACACAATAATTCTGGGGACCTATTCTTCAAAGCCGAGGAGTAGAACGACTGATAGAACAACGCTTAGAATATGACGCATAGTGTTGAAACCAATAGTGTACGATCACAGCCTCAAACCCGGTCCATCAGTGGTCCTCGAAAGTCAAGAATAGGTCCCCTGGGGCCAAGGGGTAAAAACAGTCTTTAAAATGTGCCTTTAAAATATGTGATACCTAATTTTTTAAAGAAATGAGAATTCTGAAATAACATTTTGACTAAATGAAAATTAAAGAGAGTTTTTAGTGTTGACATATGTCAGATAAAGTTGGGGGTTGCGTTCCGTACGCGGAACCGGCAACAAAGTCTACGGCGCGATTGGTAATTCATTTAACGGTGTTTAAGTCACAGCCAGACTATTTTATGTTAAAATGAAATTTTTAAGAAAATATCTATACTACGAAACCGTTCTACATATTTAAATAGATTTAAATTGAATATTTGATGTTTGTATATTTTTTTTGTGAGGTTATGTTAATAAGAAATTATATTTAGTTGAAACGATTAGAGAGACTCGCTTTAAGTCTCCATTTAAGTCTAATACTTGTACCTGGTCTATAAGAACCAGAGTTCAAGACCATTAAGTCCTTTTGGGTCACTTTAATTTAGTGTCCAAAAGGACGTTTTGAAGAAGAAGAAGAAGAAGACAGATAAAGTTTTTTTAAAGTCTTTTTTTAAACTCTTAGCCTAGTGAATAATTGTGTAAAACTGTGAAATTAGACTAATCTAAATGTAATAAATCTAATTTGTTTGACTCGGTAAGTTAAAAATATATTTTTCGGGGACCCCCATTTCACTACCTTTTCGATTAATTAAAAATGGTCACCAGCTCTTAGACCACTAAGCGAGCTATTACTTAATAAGCCCATCAGCCTAAAACCCTAAAATAATGGTCCTGTATCTTTTAAAAAACGGGTCAATATTTTAAAAAGGGTTCTTCTGTTTATATGCCAAAGAACCTGACCTACCTTACTTATAAAATAAATATTTGATAAAATTTAATTTAAAGCAATGAAATGGGTCAAGTTCACTTGCATAAATACCATACTTGAGTACCTACCTACTATTTTTATAAATAAATACTTATCAATACTACAGAGGGTCCACAGAAAAAAAGGATATCTTGAATCAAAGCAAAACGATCTTGAACCAAGGCCGCCATGGCTTTCGAAATGTTCAAAGCCATGACTGCCTTGGATCAAGTCCGCCGTGATCTTGGCATTTCCTAGATTCAAGGACATTTCCTGAAATAAAAGCCACTTAACCATTTATTCAAGATCATATTATCTTAAACCAAGACTTGGAGTAAGATAAAAACCCCACACTCAGGTTCCAGAGTTAATAGAATGGTATTTTGAAAAAAATTCCCACACATGTATAATATTATTTCGCACGCCTATAAAATACGATACCTTCTTACTCTGTTAATTTTTTAAGTAAATTTGAAAATCCCCATCGTTTGAGGGTAACATACAAATTCGTCCATTTTAAAGCAGATAAAAACAATGATACACCTTTGAAGACAACTGACAGCAAAAAAAAAACCTAACTTCTCTCTCGCATATCTTGAACTACTGCTCAAATTGTCTGCCAGCGAACAATAACAACGGGCGAGTCTACTGTATATCTACGTGGGGTGAGGCCGGCAAACTCTTTACCGTAAGACAACAGGGGCTTTGAGTCAATATAATAACTCTTGATTCTCTGTTGCTATTTTAAATGTCATGCATTTAAGGAAAAAATCCTTGACACAAGGATTTTTCTACCAAGAGAATAATTAAAGGAAACCAAAGTCACAGATAATCTCAAACCGAGGATACATGATCTTAAAAGAAGATTATTACCTCGATTTAAAATAATATAAATCCAAGATAATTTATTATCTCCTGCCAAGATAACCTTTTTTTCTGTGTCATAAGGATAATACTTAAACACGTTAACTGCCGGAAGGAAAAGTTGAATTAGCTCATATACATTATAAGTAAATAAGTTGCACAAGAAAACTGACCATTAAATATTTTTAAAGTGATAAAAGTGCATAAAATATCAAAATCAATACACCTTGTATTTATATTAAATAAATGAATATTTATCTAATGGTAAGTGTTTTAAAGAGTATTATAGAAAGTACATTAAATTGTTTAGATTAACGAAAGGAAGCCTTACATGCACTTTCTGCGAATCGCCATGGACGTACGGACTTTTTTAACTAAAAATTAGGGTTTAATTTTTTTTAACCAGAAAAATCTAAAATTCTTTGTTTTTAGGAAAAATCAAGAGGATTTTTTCTTGAAAGTAGTACCTTAAATAATCTGAAACATATATTTTGGATAAATTTGAAATTTCTAGAAAACATTTCAAATGGTAAAAACATTGTAAAAAAACACTTTTTTCTAATTTTTCATATGCACCCCTCCTATGTTATTTCAATTGAAAAAGTATGCTTGCATACCAAATTTTAGGTTACTTGAACATTTGTTGACCCCCGCCCAACTCAGTTATAATAAATAATGAGGTAATTAATTAATTAATTACTAATTCTAGGTCTAACCACCCGTTAGTGGTACTATGTGCTTGAGACACACAAGTCTTCAACTTGCTACCATTTAAAGTCTCCAGATTAGGAGAGGTATAAGTACTTGTCTACATCTAGAAATAGATGGCACACAAGTCTACATCAATCTAATGGCTATATTCCTTTTGCGAGTAAAGTCTAAAAACGTTTTCCTAATCAACGTGCAGAGTTGACTCTTGGTACTGAAGAGGGCCAGCAGCCCGAAACTGTCAGTCTACCAATATCACTCTGTAAGATGATTAGAAAATAGATTAATGGAATAATAATTAATGAAATATTTTTATTGTTTTTAAACAATAAAATTTCGTACATTGCTACAGTTTTAAGAACAAAACAAGCCATGCAGATATGTAATGCTACACATTCCCTTTTATACTATTCACAGTGGATGGTATATTACATTTGCCCATTTACTTTACGTATCCGAAAAAAAAATCCCAAAAAACTCGATTTTTATACCCCTTTTTTTGTGATTTTTACTATTTTTGCAATAATAATAATTATTTTTTTGATTTGCAACCAATTTCATCATATATAAAATTTAATTACAAAACTTTTTTTCCTCTTTAATTTCAATTTTGTCTGAAATTAACAGTTCCAGAGATATATGCACGAAAAGGAGAAAAAAAATGAAAACTTTCTCGATTTTGCAGCATTTTGTTAAATAAAAAGTGAAGCCCACGGTTTATTTTATGCGCATAGTGAAATTATTATTTCTAGTGATATTCTGGATCTATTGATCCAAAAACATAGAATCATATCTGATTTACCCAAACATGGTTTTTTAAAACAGGTACCGCCTGATCTACAGAGTTTGTGTCACAGACAGTATAGTAATTTGTAGAAATTTTTTGGAATTCAATTTTGGAAAATTTGTATTAAAAAAACACTATTTGTTGCTGGTATTTTTATTTATTTTTTTATTCTGAAGAAATAAAAAGTGAAGTCCACGGTTTATTTTATGCGCATAGTGAAATTATTATTTTTAGTGATATTCTGGATCTATTGATCCAAAAAGAATCATATCTGATTTACCCAAACATGGTTTTTTAAAACAGATACCGCCTGATCTACAAACAGAGTTTGTGTCACAGACAGTATAGTAATTTCTAGAAATTGTTTGGAATTCAATTTTGGAAAAATTGTATTAAAAAAACACTAGTTAGTGAGAAAATGTTTGTTGCTGGTATTTTTATTTTTTTAATTCTGAAAGTTTTTATCAACATTTAATGTATTAAACAAGAAATATGTATGAAGGGTCATTCTAATTAAAAAGGTTTATATAAACTTGTGTGTGTGTGTCACTGTTTAATTTTTTACATACTATGTTGAATAGAAATATTTACTTTGGTTTAACAATTTTATTTAAACATAATTTTTAGTCATATATACAATAAAGACTAACAGCTGGCGTCCGCGAGGTACTATGATAGTACCTCCTGCTGGAATTTTGTGAGGTGGTTGGGGGGAGCGTCAGAAAGTGTCATCTGCAAGGATTTTGCTCAAAACTGGTACAAAGGACACATCAGAAGACTCTAGCATGCAAAAAAATACTGAAAAAAAAATATCGTACATCCGGCTGAAAATTTGCATGTTACCTGTTTGAAGGTCACAGATGATGTATGTAAATCGTCAGACGGCAGGTCGGTTCAAATGGGGTGTCAGACGGCCTGAAAGTTGTAATTTTATTATCGAGATTTTTTTTGTTACCTCTGTCTAGCCTTTTAACATATTACCTCAGAGACCATTCTGAGCACATAATATATTATAATAAGCCTCAGAAGTCTGATTTTTTGCATATCCGGTTTAGCTGAAATTTGGCATAAAGGCTTCTTTTGGTAATATTAATACGGACCAATACCCAAAAACTTAAAATTCAAAATGGCGGAATTTTGCCAAACGAAAATAATGAACAAAAGAAATAAAAATTGAGAGATTCAGCCCAATCTTGTATGGGTTATTTTGCTTATATACACTACTAATAACTGTAAAAATTTCATTATTTTCAACTTGCTCATTTTTTTTTTTAATTAAGTTTGAAAAAATATATTAAAAAATTGGCAAAATATGAGTAATTTTTCTATTCTATTCATATATTAAACAAAATTACCCTAAAATAATTACAGATTTACGAAGAAAAACTATTTAGTCCCATACATAATTTATTTTGTATATTTAAGAAATAAAAATCGTAATAGAAAAAAAAAACATCCAAATTGGTCCCAGAAAAAACAAGTGACTTTTTTGCATAGGGCTATTTCTTGCACCACTTAATGCGAAAAAAATAATAAAAAATCTGAAAAAAAAAATTTCGCGTCATTAGGGTGGTTCGATATAAATATATTTGTGAAAAAATGATAGCTAATTATTTTTATCCACCATATTAAATCCGCCATTTTATTTATTGAAAACTTATTGCTATTTTTAAAATGGACGACCTCTTAATCGCTTTTTTCCAATTTCGCAAAAGAAAGATTATTTTCTGTTTTTACCAGCTTTTTGGTAAAATTTTGCCACTGTGCGTGTGGTTTTGAAACAAATTAGGGGTCAGGGAGGTCTTTTATTGTCAAATTTGTTTAAATAGCTAAAAAAAACTTGAGAAAAACAGTCTGGTTAAGGCTATCATAAAATTTTATTATATTTCTTTTAACATGTGCAAAGTTAATCCCCCCCAGACTCGTCACCACTGGAGATAAAAACAATATGTAATTTTTTTATAAAGCATATGTATGTAGTAGTATTACATATATAAATTTTTAGCTGTATCTGTATTATTTATATAAATTTTTTAATGAAATATATCGAAAAAACACGAAAAAAGTGCCATATTTGTGATGTGGCCCTGTAAAAAATTAACTAGGGTAGATATTAAAAATCTGCAAGTAATGGCATAATAGTTATTTATGGTACTAGTGGGTAAAATAATATATTGCCCATGAGAGGCGTCAGCCAAGCAGGTTAATTTTCGAGAAGACAATATCGGTTTACCCATGAGGTTTTATCCAATAAATAGCTTAGGAATTCATATTTTTATTAAAAATTTTAATGAAATTTACAAGAAAATAATTTGACAAATGACAGTTGAGTGGGTAAAATAAATAATTATCCACTCAATAAAGTAAAAGCCACGCGGGGGTTATTATTGAGTTTATCGATTTAAAATAAATCTGCGGATTAATTTTTTTGCCTTAAATACATACAACAAAAAACACTGTGCCCTATATCTCAAGATTTTGAAAGTCAATCATTTTTTTATTACTATATTCGTTTTCAGCGCCTAAAAAAAAAAAAATTAGTCTGGTTCTTGAAAAACTGACTATTTTTTTTTTGTGGTCCTGTGTTATTAACACAGCGCTATTTAACCAATAAAATGAAATGTGTCAAATAATTCTTTCATTTCATTGGTACGAAGGCGTAGAAGGGACATAATAATTACTTTTTTAAATGAGATTTAATTCTGTAATACTAACTCAGAGTAAATATTTAATTCGTTGTTACTAACACCGAATTAAATGTTTTTTCTGCGATAATATTGCAGAATAAATTAATTTTCTCGGTCTTAGTAACACAGAATCAAAGAAAGATTTAATTCTGTGATACTAAGATAGAAATAAATCGTTTTCTCTGTGTTACTATCACAGAATTAAATCATTTTCGCTGTGTTCGTAACACAGCGAAAATTATTTAATTCTGTGATAGTTACACAGAGAAAAATATTTATTTCTGCGTTAGTAACACGGAGAAAATATTTAATTCTGTATTAATATTACAAAATAAATAGAAAATTATTTATTTCTGTGATAGTAACACAGAGAAAATATTTAATTTTATCTTAGTATTACAGAATTAAATCTTTCTTTAATTCTGTGTTACTAAGACGGAGAAAATGAATTTATTCTGCAATATTATCGCAGAAAAAAAATTTAATTCGATGTTAGTAACAACGAATTAAATAGTTACTCTGAGTTAGTATTACAGAATTAAATCCCATTAAAAAAAGTAAATATTATGTCCCTTCTACGCCTTCGTACATTGGCCAAATTCTTAGTTAGTTTAATGTTAATGACTGGGTAATCCATTAATGGCATCGTTAAAATATTGGTTATATAAATTGAATATAATAAAATAAATAAATTATTTTTTTACTTTATAATATTAGGTATTGTTGCGAAGGACAATAGGCCTATACATTATGTACGCTAATTACCAGAATTCGGCGAATTTCCGAGTACTGGCAAAGGCGCCGACTCTAGCTTTGATGCGAGGTTTTAAATATAAACATTTTTAGTTTGATTTTTTTTAATGATTCCATTTAAACGAGTAAGGTGAAAAAAAAGTTATAGATAAATAAAAATTAAAACCTTTCGTATTCTTAAAAGACAAAAATCGAATTTCGGTTTTTTCTTTGAAAAACACCGATATCTATACATTTGTATAGTTAATATGTATAGTCAATATTGTTGTGTGTAACAAATTAGTCGACAAATGTTTCGATTTAGTGACCTTTATAAAAAAAGTCATAACTAAGTTTACGCCGACTACTGCTAATTACAGTAACATTGGGTACCTAATTTATTATTATACAGGGTGATTCACAAATAAATTACAAAATTTAAAGGAGTGATAATACATTAAAAAATATGAAAAAAAGTTCCTATAAAGGTTAATCCGGAAATGAGCCCTAAGGAAGATACGGCCCTGTTAATAGCACGTCTAAAGAAGAGTTTTTATTTAATCTCTTGTATCCTATGAACTATACTAAGGATTTTTTGCACCAGCCTTAAAATTAATTATCATATCGTATTTAATTACGAAAATGTCAAAAAATATACAGATAAAAATTTTTGGGGCAAAAAGTGACATTGCACGTCCCTGGTTAAAATTACCTGAAAATAATTACATAAAATGATAGCCTTTTTCAATGTTAAGGCGTGTGCAAAAATTTCTTACTGTAGTTCCTGGGGTTCCGGAGATATTAAGTAAAAATTACTTTTGAGATATACGTACGTAAAAAAAAGATAAAAAAAATAAGGGATGATTATTATACCCAATAATCACCCCTTAACTTTTTTTTATTTTTTAATCACCATCTATAATAAATTGATCAAAAAAGAATCTTAAATGGGATTGGACTTATAATTACTTTGACAAAACCTACCCCACTAGGGATCACCTCCTAATAGTAAACATCAAGATTGCAATCTTTTATTGAAAATATAGAATATTTTACTAGCTACTGCTGCTTGTTAAATTTGTTAAAAACAAAATGATTTTTGCAACATACTTTCTAAACTTATTGTATGAATATGGTCTTTATGTTATTATTTTTTTTAAATCAATTATCACTTTATAATAAATAATATTTACAAACAAAATTAGGAGAAAGATATAGAAAGTTATAATCTAATTTTTTCCAACATATAATACAGGGTATTCTTTTAAAGATCTTCTCCCAAATCTGCTATTCTATTTTATCTAAATTTTTGATTAAATTAGTCTGTAGCCCCTAGCACAAGCATAAAGCTTATTTGAGGCTCTTCACGACTCTACAGGGTTATTCAGAAATAAGTTCGAGAAATTTAAAAAGGTGGTTCTACCTTAAAAAATATTAAAAAAAGTTCCTATAAAGGTTGGTCCGGAAATTAATTCTAATGGAGCTACGGCTCTTTAAAATTGTAATAAAAATTAAGTTTTTAATTAATAACTCTTGTACCCTTTAAGCTAGAGCGAAGAGGTTTTGAGTTATTTTTATTAGTACTAATTAGGGCAATAAGCTTATGTTTATTTATTTTTTTGAATTTTTCCAGAGGCGTGCCTAGACGGACAAAACTTTTTTATGTGTATTTTTTTGGATTATTTTAATAAATATAGATTCCTTCAGTAAAAATTTATAAAAAATGTCATATAGTGTAACACTGTAGGAGCAACCGTTTTCAAAAAAATGCAATTAATAAAAGCAACATTTTGTGGAACTAAAAATTTTACTTTTTAAAGGCTATAACTCCTTTAATATTATATTTAGGTGTTTTGGTTAAAAATACTTTTTTGCTTAGGGAACGTTCAAGTATTACGTAACGCAAATTTTGATCATTGGAAATCGTCAACGCTTTGGTTAAATTATTCCATGTTGAAGGCGATGATGAACATAAAGAATCAGGACATAAGCAAATATTACAAGCTTGCTTGCTTTAAGCACCAGTGCTAAAACTAAATAATTCTAACACCAGTGCCATTTTAGACTCTGACAGCATGCGTTAAAAATTATACTTTTACTGAAATTTATAGAAAAAATTCATTTTATACTGTTTAAAATTTTCTGTTCGTATTTTAAAATTGCCGCATCCTAAAATTTGCACACTAGGTAACAATTTCCCAGCTAAGGTAACGTTCAAGTATTACGTAACGCTCCTAAATAAAAAGGCTTGCTTTGCCATGTGAGGTGCTTTAAAAATCCCAGCTCCCATACTTACATAGCACTTGTGCTATAAATAACTATAAATACTTGCAATTGATACCGGATACTTGTTTTAGGAAAAATGGCGTAAAATGTACCATTTCTATTTGTTGTCTATTAAGATATATTGTATTTGTAATTCATGAACAGCAACCTATATGTAACATAAGGAGAGCGTATTTCTTCCGTTTTGTGTTATTTACCTTTATACCATTTATTTTTTATAATATATTCGAATATATTTAAATGAAACCATTATTTAAACAACAATAATTGTTGTTCAAACAGTAAATTTAAATGTTAATTATTAAAAGCATTAGCATTTCTTTACCCGAACGAATGCATTCGTTCGAACTTAACGATAGTAGAGACTAAGTGAATAATTGTAAGAGTGCACCTTGTCATTAGAATAAAAATCGACCATTTTTGAGGCTCTGGTTGTTTTGTATAAAAGTCCAAACCTACCTAATAGGTTTAAACTTTGCAATGCTAGAATGGAACCGGGAGGAAGAAAAATGATAGGAAGACCAAAATTTAAATGGATAGAACACTGAAAAAAATAGGGGTAAAATTACACAATAATTAGTAAACTTAAATAGGAATAATAATGCAATTATCTTAGTGAAAATAAAAATATAGAAGTCACTAGAATTTTTTTATAAATTTTATCGTATTCAGCGACTCCTAAAACGTAGGTATACCAATTTTCAATCACAAATACGCATTTTCATTGTTTGACCTTCAAAGTTAAATTTGAAGGTCAAAAAAGTAACCAGGATTTTTTTCAATACTTTTCCTAAATTTAGTGCATTAAGTTGACCTTATGAACATCTATTACGTTCGCTTTTCTTGTTGGTCCATACATGGACCAGTCCCGGAGCGAAAAGGTTAATAAGCACTTTGAAATTATTTTAATATTATAAATAATTATCATAATAAATAATTATTATTATTAGAATAAATTCAGTCCGGTTTGATACATTTTAAAATGTTTGTTTGACGTTTGACTAACACTTATGGTAGTATATTTTTTTTTTGTTTAATGATAACTTTTCGGCACGGGTTAAAATATTTTGATCATTTTAAAATTTGGCACATAATTATGTTGCATGAAAGGAAAATAATAAAGCCTCTTAATTAGGTATAATTAATTAATTATGTATACAAAAACTACAAACAACAATTTTCAATTCAATTTTTTACGATTTATGAGTAATTTTTTAATTTTCCTAATTAATTAGGACCCTTAAAAAAGTTAAATCACTTTCATATTTTCAGAAAATTTTAAAGGAAGGTTTTAAGATAATAGAAAAATATAACAGAAACATAAGAAAGCCAATTAACCCATTGTGATTTAACAAGGCGTTTGATTGTGTTTTACATGAGCAGGCGCTACATCCCTCCCCCCAACCTTTCTCGAGTTGGAAAAATCCACTCTCTAGTTGGGAAAATTATGGAGTTAATGACCTTTTTTTCCATAGTGTAAAAATTTGAAAAAATCTCAATCTTTAAAACAACTTTGTAAAATTTTTATTTCTGAACTACTAAAAAAAATTGTGGCATCACTACACATGAGTTTTTACACAAAATTTAATTAAACACACATAAAGCAACTTATAAACTATGTTAAAACTTTTGGCAACCAATTATGACATAATAAAAAATAACAGATTATGTTTTTTGCAAAAAAGTATTTATCATATTATGATTTTTTTACACTGTTTTGGACTCATGCAGAAATCTTGTAAAAAATATTGAACCATGGGAAAAATCTATAAGTATCTTTTTTTCGAGCCTATAATAGCCTAAACGTAAATTTTTGCACCTTGTAGAGCCTTTGTCTCTTGTTTAGTGCTAAATAAATGTGAATATTCAATAATACGTTCTAAAATCGTCTAAAATTTAAATTTTTATATTTAAAAAATAATAAAATTGCTTAAAATTATTTTTCTTTTAAAACAACGCCGGACGTTATTATAGAATTTTTTTTTAAATTAAGGTTTGTGTTTGTTTCACTTACATGAACAAATTTAGGAGGTGGGACCAAAATAAAAAGTATTTTTTTAAATTCTCATGGGCCCCCTAATAGGGACATCGTGACCCCCAATAACATAGACCGAAGTACGTATTTTTTATATCTGATTTTGACTCACGAAGGCTTAATGATAAAGGTGATGACCGAGGTGAAGTACGTATTTTTTATATCTGATTTTGACTCACGAAGGCTTAATGATAAGGGTGATGATCGAGGCGAAGTACGTATTTTTTATATCTGATTTTGACTCACGTAGGCTTAATGATAAAGGTGATGACCAAGGTGAAGTACGTATTTTTTATATCTGATTTTGACTCACGAAGGCTTAATGATAAGGGTGATGATCGAGGTGAAGTACGTATTTTTTATATCTGATTTTGACTCACGAAGGCTTAATGATAAAGGTGATGACCGAGGTGAAGTACGTATTTTTTATATCTGATTTTGACTCACGAAGGCTTAATGATAAGGGTGATGATCGAGGTGAAGTACGTATTTTTTATATCTGGTTTTGACTCACGAAGGCTTAATGATAAAGGTGATGACCAAGGTGAAGTACGTATTTTTTATATCTGGTTTTGACTCACGAAGGCTTAATGATAAAGGTGAAGACCGAGGTGAAGTACGTATTTTTTATATCTGATTTTGACTCACGAAGGCTTAATGATAAAGGTGAAGACCGAGGTGAAGATCGTAAAAAAAGGACCATCCTTTTTCACTCATTGATCATGAATGTAATACTTCAAAACCAATTTTGTCGAAGTAAAAGCACGTCTATGGTTACTGCACTGGTACTTATCGTAGCATGTCCATAGAACATACCTAATATCTTTATTTTAAAAGTAAGTTTAATAGAGTATGCTCGACCATCGCGTAGCATCCATACCATAAAATAATTTGTGTGAAGTGAAATATATATGTAGGTATATAAATATACAGTTGGATTCAAAAGTGGGAAATAAGAGTGTCATTTTATCACCGTTTAGTTATTTTTTTTTTATTGCATAATTATTAATTAATTTTTGTTTTTTGAAAAAAGAAACTTTGAATTTTTTTTTTAAACTAAATTATTTTTTTTAACACCTGCCACAATTGCCACAGAAGTTTTTTATATTATAAAATATAGAATGTTTCGGTCCACTGTGGCGGTTCTGGCAACAACGTGCTAAATGGCTTTTTCAAAAAATTAAAAATACGTAAATGTCTTTTGAAAAAGGACTTTATTTTTTTTAATGAACGCAAGAGAAAGTAAGTTGGCAGCAGTATTTTTTGCTGGGTTGGGGTTTAAAATTTCGTTTGTTTTGTATCCAACTGTATATATGTATATACTATAATTTAGTATCGGCAAACAGTTAAAGTACATATTGGCGAATATGTGATAATATAAACAATCTAAAAAAAACATTTAGTGTGTGTATAGTTAAGTTTTTAGTATAATGTTTTCATCATCTTATTGGATTATTAATTGTTTTCGTAAGTATTTTTTTTTTCTTATTTTTTATATAGTTTTTTTTTATAGTTTTGTGTCCAACTAAGCCCCACTTTTAATCAAATTTGTTTTCAAAGTTATAAAAAGTCGAATACAAGGTTCAATACAAGTTCAATATACAATTTTTTTAAGGCCGATTTTTTTACTTTTTGATAGTTTGCTAATACTATTATTAGTAATAGCAATTTGCTAAAATAAAACCACATATGATATAAAAATTTTGTATAGAAATTCAGAATAAATACACTGCCCAGTAAAAGAGATTTCCCATTTTTCACCTCCGCGCGTGTAATGGATTTTTTATTATCAGATTCACTTTCAGCAAACCTAAAAACCCCAATATACCAATTTTCCCGAAAACAACCCCCACCCCTCAAGGGGTGGATTTATAAAAACATTATTTCAGTTATAGCGATCTCAAAAATCCCATATCTATTTTCAAGAAAACTACCCCCGCCCATCAGGGGGTAAAGTTAGAATTTTTTATTATCATATTCACTTTTAGCAGCCTCAAAAACCCCAATATACCAATTTTTCCGAAAACTACCCCCCACCCGAAAACTCGTCCCCACCTCCCAGTAGGTAAAATTAGAAATAAATATTGTGAGATTCAGATTCGACGACCCTTAAAACCCCTATATACCAATTTTGACGAAAATATTAAAAATATTTTAAAATATTTACCCCCTCCCGGAGGTGGAGCTAGAAAAATTTTATTATCAGATTCAGTTTCAGGAACTTTTAAAACCCCTATATAGCAATTATCAATATTTTGTAAAAAAAAATGTATTTTTACCCATTGCCGCATGTCCAATGTTCACCAAAAACAATCCCGAGCGAGAACTTTTGTTAACATACCTGTATGCTAAATTTCAAGTCTCTAGCTTAAAACGCCGACCGACCGACAAATGTATTTGTTTTTATTTGTAATACAAAAAAATACTTAAGGTATTTGAGTTAAAATAGTTTGATCCTTTTTTTTGTAAAAATTTAATTTTTGTTAACCAAGTGGGCCAGAAATTGCTTTTTAAAATGTGTTGTGAATGTGGGTAAATAAAATGTTTCATGTGATATAGGTATATAGTTCGCTTACGATTGGTCGTATCACAAAACATATGAACGCACAGACCCGTCATTTTCAATAGGGTGTAGTTAATAAAGTTAGGGGTGCAAATTTTAATAATTTGATTTCTTGCCCCACCCAAATATTTACCGTTAACTATTCTTAATTAAAAAAGGATATGAACCTATTTAAAACTAGAAAAGACAAGATTTTATAAAAACCCTTATTTCAATTTTTTTTGTTTAAATCTACATAAAAGGATGTAAACAAATGCCGTTAAAATATAATTAATAATAAGTATAAATATTACTGAAAAAAAAAATAATCACATTTTTGCTTCTCCTGTAAAATAATAATTTTATGGGTTAGGTATTTTGGGTATTTTCAAAAAATGATGACTTTTTCAACAAAATATGAAAACTGCAACTACTTATGTTAGTTGCAGTCTTCATATTTTGTTGAAAAAGTCATCATTTTTTGAAAATATTCTTTCATAAATTTTCGAGATTTTTTTTTTATTTTTTGTTCTATATATTTTTTGTTAAAATATTAATAGTTATATATAACAAAAATACAAATTTTTAAATAAATTAATCACCTAGTTGTTAACATGTTACCGAAATTAAAAACCAATTGAATATGCATTAATTAACGCTGATTAAAAATCCATGGCCAATATCGTTGAAAATGTTTTTATTTTACACGTAGAATATTTTTAACAGTTTTTATACTGTTTTAGTAATTATTAACAAAAGTTTGTCAATTTTCGAAAAAAAAAAGATATTTTTTCAAACATTTTCCATTTCGGATTTATTTTTTTATTTTTTTACATGACCATAATAAAGTATTTTTTTTTTGTTGGCAGCAATTTTAATTATATATTTGAATGGCGATATACTAATTGGGCCGCGTTAAGCAGAAACCTACCAACCCACATTGTGAGATAACAGTAGGTTACGGAACACTTTACCCAATATCTTTTACAGGGATTGAATTAAAGGTTCCATATTTTGTACATATTCTGATACATGAACAAGTGAAACAAATATTTAATTTTAAGTGTTTTAGTCAAAACGTTTCAAAGTTATTAGGGAAAAAGTTCAACAATTTACTGTCATCTCACAATGTGGGTTGGTAGGTTTCTTCTTAATGCAGCCCAATTATGAAATTCATAATATGAATGAATGCCAATAGTTATCCCTGAAGATGTCTCAGTATTAAGTGATGAAACTTAATAAAAATCCTGTTGCATGGTTTGAACCCGAAAATTAAAATTCCATTTAAAGTGGCCCCAAAAGCCTAAAAGAGCTTAGCGGAGTAGTAGTGGAAAAAGTGCCCCAGCTCGGAATGAGCTTATATTTATAAAAAAGGTAGCTGATCTAAAGGTTAATCATTTCCCAGAGTCTTAGCCCCAAACAACCCCCAGGGGGGTAAGAAAATATTTTTTTACCCCAAAACGTTTTATTGTTTTTCTCCGGTTTTTGTGATCCGATCAATTTGAAATTTAGAATACGAATAAAGGGCAATAAGAACATTTTGCAAAAAAATTATCATACATTTGCGATCATTCTAACCTATGAAAAAAAATACTTCTTTTTTTCGAAGTGGTCAAAAGGGCCATTTTTGGAATATCATCCCCGCCATTTTTTTATATGTTATGTATTCGTAACTAATCTTAATCATATCCAAAATTCAATTTTTTTTCATGTGGTAAAACAGTGTCAAAAACACTAAAAACTGCGTCAGATGCGCATTTGGTTGCATTTAAATTCAATTTGATTTTTTTGAAAATATCTTATTACTTTTTTAAGTTTAAGCTGTAATAAAGCAACAAAAATAAATAACAAAAAATATATATTCTAAGTAAACAAATAAAAATAAAAATTGGATTCAGTTTATAATCTTAAACAACTAACTAATGCACTTCGTTTTGAGGAGTGATTCTACATAAACAATATAAAAAAAGTTCCTAAAAATGTATATCCAAAAACTGTTTCTAAGGGATCTTCGCCCCTTCAAAAGTTGCTCCAAAAAATCGGTTTTTATTTTATAACTTAACCTTGGAAACCGTTTGGACTTTTTGGTCTTTTTAAAAAAAAAGTTTTAAACCGACCCAACAAACAATGTCCCGGCGGCCGACGGGCGATAAAGTGATGGCAAATGATCATCGGCGGCGGCGGCCGCAGAAGCATTATTTATTGGGCATTCACCTTTTTTTTAAAAGGCATAAACATATCTGTTTTAGAACATCTCTAGTCCAGAACAGCTTTACTTCTTAGCATCTTTACAAAAAAATAACTATACTCAAAAACATAACAATAATAAAAACATAACATAACATAACATAATAAGATAATATAATAATAAATAAGATATTTTTTCTAAGTTTTAAGATTTTAAGTTAAATCTAATGCCGTTATTTGGTTAAGTAGAAAATATGTATTTTTGTTTCTATTATTTTATATTATACCTATTTATGTAATAATTAAAACATAACATAACATAAAATGTTATATATTAATATATAACATATTATGTTTTATTTAATTTTTAACTTTGTAAGTTAAATCTAATTTCGTTATTTAAGATTACAAATGATTCCAATTTTTATTTATTTATTTAGAATATATATTTTTGAATATTTATTTATTGATAATTGTAATTTATTTACTATAGTTTAAACTTAAAAATAATAATAATTAAAAAAAAAAACAAATTGAATTTAAATGCAACCAAATGCGCATCTGACGCAGTTTTTAGTGTTTTTGACACTGTTTTACCACATAAAAACAATTGAATTTTGGATATGATTAAGATCAGTTACGAATACATAACATATAAAAAAATGGCGGGGATGATATTCCAAAAATGACCACTTCGAAAAAAAGAAGTATTTTTTTTCATAGGTTAGAATGATCGCAAATGTATGATATTTTTTTTGCAAGATTTTCTTATTGCCCTAAATTCGTATTCTAAATTTCAAATTGATCGGATCACAAAAACCGGAGAAAAACATTAAAACGTTTTGGAGTAAAAAAATATTTTCCCACCCCCCTGGGAGTTGTTTGGGGCTAAGACTCTGGGAAATAATTAGTCTTTATGTTAGCTACCTTTTGCATAAATATAAGCTCATTCCGAGCTGGGGCACTTTTTCCACTACTACTCCGCTAAGCTCTTTAAAATAGTATAGATAGATCAATGCCGTAAAGTAAATCTGGACAAGGCTTTAATCTGCGCAAGTGACTAACATTTTGAACTTTTTAAAATAAAAAATAGACCGTTCCATTTGACCGTTCCATTTGAAAATTTAGTACAAAAAAAACTTTAAAATGACGCCATTTTCATAAAAAAAAAGAAAATCAGTTTCACATAAACAGTAAATTCTTAGCCTACTACTAAAAGATTTGAAATGTCAAGTTTCAGAAATATTCCAACATGGACGTCATAGGACCCCCAATTTTGAAACTAATCACCCCAACAACAAAAAGGTTTAACTTTAAAAAACTATCATTTAATAAAAATGAAGAAGAATTTTTTTTTGAATTTTTTTTACAATTTTTTTTTTCAATTTTTATTTGTTTTAAAAAAAGTTTTATTTAAAAAAAAAATTAAAAATATTTTTTGAATTACATATCATTAAGGCTTGTTTTTAGTTCTTCCCCACACTGATTATTATTTATACAACAACATAGCGTTACATGGCACAAATTTTACTATAGTATAGTACTATGACATAAGATAACATTTGTTGTTGTATTTATTAAAATTATACATCGTTCACCTTTTAATTTTACAACTGGTTGTTGTATCTTTTAACATAGGACCTATGGTAATAACATAAATACCTATGTCATATGTATTTATATTATTACATACAAAATATGGTTGGAGCCTATATTACAACATTTCTATCAGTGCATTGGAAAAAAACTAGAGTTGTTCCCGAAATTAAAAACAAATATTATAATATTGCAGATAATTATCTGCATTAATTAAATATTTTAATAAATCCATGGCCATTACCGTTGAAAACTTTGTTTTCTTCGAATAACATTTCGATAAACTTTCCTAGGTTAGGTAATAAATTCAAATTATATGCAAATAATTCGTTTTTATAATTCACAGAAAACTAGATCTATAAAAAGGGTAACAAATTTAAATTTAAGCAAACAACATGGTTGCTATATGCAATAATTAACACTAAACTAAGAATTTAACTAATAAAAGGAAATATGTCAAATATTTCTGACATTTCATTGGTTAAATTCTTAGTTTAGTATTAATAACACAGGCCCACAAAAAAAAAGTTGTCTGTGCTGTGGTTGAGATCCACACGGTAAAAATAAATTACGTTAAATTACATATTTCGTAAATGGTAATATGTTGCCATAGACCGGAATGGTAAAAATTACATAGTCCATAATGGTAATATTTTGCACAGACCGGAGCGATAAAAATTACATAGTCCAGAATGGTAATATTTTGCATAGACCGGAACCCTAAAAATTACATAGTCCAGAATGGTTTGGACTTGAAATTTGAAAAAAAAATATTTAACACTTAAAAAATGTTTGTTCCAAATTACAAGTCTCTGTGTTAAAGCTTTTTTGAAATATCGTAGCGTAAAGTTCATTTGGTTTAATAAACCAAACGATTTGCACCCTTAATACGAGTATAAACTGCTTACATCTTTCTTTAAAGATCTATTGGTTGATAAAGATCGTAATTTATAATGAATGTAAATTTTAGGCCACAAATAAAGCATTTAAATATCGTACATAAATAATATTTACCTTTTTTTACACTTTTAACACTTTAACCTGGCAGCATGCGTCGCTATCTCTCTAACAATAACAATATTAAACAGTCCGTCTCATGATGCGAGGCCTCTTGGTTATTGTCCAAAGCGAACGCGCATCTTAAAATAACATAGCCCGACATTGTAAAATCATGTAAAAATATGTAAATCAAATCAATCAAATATATTTTTATATATTTTTTTACATTATTTTACATTCTTTTACATTATTTTACATTCTTTTACATTTTTTTACAGTCTTTTACATTCTTTTACATTCTTTTACATTCTTTTACATTCTTTTACATTCTTTTAAATTATTTTACATTATTTTACATTCTTTTACATAAATTCATGAATTATGCATAGTCCAGAATAGTAAATTTACTATTCCGTACTATGCAAATTCATGTATTTTTACATTATTTTACATGCAGTTTTTACAGTGTATTTTGGGATTCTGAACACGAATCTGCCATAAAAAGGGCAACTCATGGGCTCATTTCTTTGCTACACTGAAGAAAACTTTCTAAAATGCTGAAAATTTCATATTGTTTGCAATTTCAGTATATCAAAAAAAATGAGCCCATGAAGTGCCTTTTTTATGACAGATTCGTGTTCAGCATCCCAAAATTGAATAAGAATAGGTTGGTTTCAACCCCAGCACAGACAACTTTTTTTGGGGGCCGGTGTAATTGGGTACAGCGTCCATTAGACTATAAGATTGTGAAACCTAAATTATTATTTGTCACAAAAAGAAGTTTTATTCAAATTTCACTTAAATCAGTGCAGGAGATATGAGGAAATTCTAGAGCGTTTCATCATTATCTCACAAATTTAATTTTACATATCGAAAATGTATTTTCGGTATCTTGTACTTTTTCAATCAACTCTGTGCATGATGACTGGTAAAATATACAAACTTCAAAACTTTGAACGTTTTTTTTTTTCAAAATATTTAAATAACTATTAATATTGGCGTAAATCTACTGTTTTAACTGTTTTTTTATGTATAAGGCAACTTTAGCTATGTCCAGACATGGCCACTTAATATCTACATCTTATAAATAAAAGAAAAAAAAATATTTTATATCTGTTCAAAGTTATAGATATAGGGGTAAGGAAGCTTTGAACGCTTATAGTTTTTCACGGTTATTCAATGACATGTTAGCTTCAGCATAATTTTAAACACATGTAACAAACGTAAGTTAGCCCTAGCACCCCAGGCGAAATTTTTTACGAATTTGAGGGTCTATCTATGGTCCACTTGGAAAGGGCTCTGCATATTTGCTCGTTTTGACGCCTTTCTTTTGGGGGAGTATACATAAATAAACTGTTTACTGTGAACTTTGAACTTGAGTTAAAGTTATGATATAATTTTGGGCTACTTTTTATAGATACTTTTGTCTTATTTAAACTATTTTTTGCAGAAATTGATTATCTCTTTTAGTTTTCGGGGAAATTGCTGCCCAATATGGTTGAAATCAGGGGGTTGTTTTTAAATGTTTTTTACCACCTCAACTAAAAAAAGCAAGCATAATAGACCATTGTATTCGCAAGCTCAGGGACTATCAAATGGAACCAAAAAAATATAGAAGTGCTATTTAAAATAATAAAGTTAGGAGTAAGTTGAGGGGTGGATTTTATTTTTAACCTCTTTTTATATATATTGTTGTCCCATTAAATGTGGTTTGATTATCTTTTTTAGCTTTCGAGAAAATCGCTGCTTAAGTAGAGTTGGGGGGTGGCCCCCTGTATTCGAGTAATAAACTGGAATATGTATAAGAGTTGATTACTACAAGGAACCGAAAATTGATTTTATCCACGGCCGTTATTAATAGGCCTATTAATCAGGGGTCTGTAAAAATAAACCGTTTAAAATTTAAACCGTGGATAAAGTATACAAATTTACTGGCGTATAATATCTATCAATCATTCGGGTGATTAGGTCACTCGGCTTTCGGCTCGTGTCCCAAAATTCACCCTCATTAATTAATAGCAATTATTATACGCTTATTGAATAATATACTATTGTCAGATACGAGGTTTTGAAATTTCCAAGTCGATATGTTCATTATTCATGTATCGATTTTAGAATTATTTAGCAAAAATGGTCCAATTATCACCTTGATAGGGGAGAGGGGGGCGGATGTGAACAATTTTTTTCAAAATTCACCATTTTTCTTAAATTCCATAAAAAAAATAAGTGAGATAAATTTTATACGAATCAAAGGGTTAATAATAAACAAAAAAGGATGCTTTTCACATGTGCCCCATGTTACAATTTTAGGTTAAGTGGCCTATTAAACTAAAAATATAAATTTTATATCAAAATTAAGGATAACACATCTCAACACGTTCGTGTACATTAATAGTATATTAAAGTACTAGTTTCATAACATACGTTTTTAGTGCACGAGTACAAGTTTGCCGCTTGCGACGAGTTTTCTAAAGTACTAGTGCGCTAAAAACGTGTTATGAAACGAGTGCTTTATACAATTTTTCTATTTTGCTCTAAAATTAAAAAAAAAACTTACATTTAAATTGATGACTGATTTAGGGATTTTTGTTTTGGATTGGCATTACAGTTTACACCATGTTTAAAATTCTAAAAACAAATGATATTTTGATATTTTTTATAGTCATCTCTTCTCTTTTTTACTGCAATTAACCAAGCCACAATTTTAACATGGTAAAAATAACCTAACCACAAAATTTTGTAGAAAATTCAACTTTAAAGCGACATTGACATTTGCACGGAAAACGTCAAGCTACAGGCCAGGTCTGTTGCCAACCCAAAAGAACAACAAGTACAGACCTCTTATGGGTCTATAAGAACACGCAAAATGCGTGTGATTATGAGCTTATAAGAGTCGCAAAATAGAAAAAATATATTATATAATTGGTTAATATTTACATTCTACTTAATTGAATAAGTCAAATTTACTTTAGCACGTAGTAAATAACCAATAAGTTATTGACAATACAAATTTTAACTCACAAGAATTAACACTGCATTAGATATATACGCATTAAAAATGACATCTATAATATTTATTTCAAACGTATAAATCGCGGAAATTAAACAGTCCACATGCACCCACTGTCCACATGAGCCCCTCCCTCCCCTACTTTAATGCGTATACCAGTTTATGAAAATATTGACGTAACTCGATTGTTTAAAGCTGAATCGATTAAATAAAATTTAATTATTATAGAACCCATCTAATTTCAGAGATGCAGTTATAGGTAAACCAATAAACACATAATTTGATTGACGTGGAAACTTAATCTACTATAAAATTGATAACACAGGCCCACAAAAAAATAAAAGTGGTCTGCGCCATGGATAGGACCGTGATATTCCGTGTATTTTTGCCCGCTGAAACCGAATCTGAACTTAGTTTAGCCTGTACACTTCTGGATTTTTCTCTACATCCGCATTATGCTACCAAACGGGAAAAAAGTGACCAAAATTATTTTATTGTGTATTTCAACTTTAATTGATTAGTAATCCATAAAAAATATGTTTTTTTAATTTTTTAATATTATACTTTTATTATTATTATTTTTATTACTATTATTATTATTATTATTATTATTATTATTATTAAAATATTAAAAAATTTAAAAACATATTTTTTATGTCTTACTGATCATTTAAAGTTAAAGTACACAATAAAATAATTTTGGTTACTTTTTCACCTTTTTTTTTCCTTTTTGCTCTAAATTCTTTAACTGAAAATATTTAAAAATATTTAAAAATATTAAAAATAGTTATTTATGGTACTAGTGGGTAAAGTAAGATATTGCCCTAGCGAGGCGTCAGCCAAGCAGGTTAATTTTCGAGAGGGCAATATCGGTTCACTCATGAGTGCCATACAAGGTTTTATACAATAAATAGCTTAGAAATTCATATTTTTATTAAAAATTTTAATGACATTTACAAGAAAATAATTTGACAAGTGACAGTTGAGTGGGTAAAATAAATAATTATCCACTCAATAAAGTAAAAGCCACGCGGGGGTTATTATTGAGTTTATCTATTTAAAATAAAGCTGGTAATTGTCTCATTTTTCGTAAGGCCTAGTGTACACGAAATAAAGAAAAATGCATGTTCACTATATATCCTCGTTAGGATATTTTTCTATCGCACGAGTACATAGTGCATATTTGAATGAAATGACAAATATGCACACTCATTTGTCATAACGATTACACATAGCATTTATTTTGACAAAAGTCATCTGACGTTTATAAAATTTTCAAATGTCAAAATTAAACACAGGTAATTCTTTAATAGTATATAAAGAAATATTGTGCCCCTAAAAATGTTACTTTTTAAAAGGCTATAACTCCTTTAATATTAAATTTATGTGTTTTGGTGAAAATACTTTTTTGCTTAGTTTTATGTGAAGAATCGCCCTGCAGCATTAAAATTTTATTGGTGCTTTTTTTGTTTCCCATGCAATATGTCCATCTTCAAAGAGCCGCAGCTCCCTTAGGGCTCATTTATTTCTGAATAACCCTGTATGTAATATATACTCTATATTATATATATTATATGCTTATTTTGACTGACTTTTCAGTAAAAACAATCTCGTGATAATCTGTCACCGTAAATTATCGCTTTCATTGTACTACATTGTTAGCCGGAGAAAGCCTGGGATAAGCCCGTCTTAATTTTCGACAGCAGGTTAATTATATTAATCCATGCTCCTGGATAACACCGCTTTAAATCTGAATGTACAGAAAGCACGACATAGGAAAGGAAAGATTCCATTAGACTTTTTTCCTAAAAACTTCCCATTTTAGCAACCCCGCGCTTGAAATGGTTTTTTATTCTTAGATTTACTTATAGCCACCTTAAAAACACTAATATTCAAATTTTTACGATAACTTAACAAAGCTTTAAGCCAGAGACCAACAATATGGGTTTTTGATATGGTTGATTTAACTATATTGTATAGTTAATCTAACATTTAATCCGATTCAACAATACCGTTTCCTTGATTTAAATCTATCGAGGGTGAAGAGCCGAAACCCGGTAAGTGAGCTAACTATGGCCAGTTTTACATATTAACCAAATTTTATTATCTTATCTATAACATACTAGTATGGCTTGAAGAGTGTTGTTTAAATGACGTCATAGTTAGTTAGTAAAGTAGGACACTATTATACCAAAATCTTTTTCGAGGTTAAAAAGTTGATTGAGTTGTTTATTTTGTGATATTTAAAATTGAGAACCAAAAATGAGGTCTACAAGGAAAAAATTAGGCTTGTCCTAACTTTGCAAGAACATTTTTGCATAAAGCTTATAAATTACTTACTTTTATTTAACTCATTTATTACCTACATTATACACGAATGATATGTGACAATTATTTAAAATTATTTCAGTTTAATCCGTTCTTGCACAACAAAGTGCCTGGAAAAACAATCTTACAAATACTTTTAAAGTATGGCTTACTGAAAAAAAAAATATCTAACCTATTTTTTCCTCTTCTTGTTCGAAAAAATATGATTTGAAGTGGACAAAAATATAATAGAAAAGGATACTATGCGAGCAAACCACCTAGGGGTACATGGTTACTAAGAATAGTAAGTGTGACGTCATTGTTTGTTGTAGTTAACTAATAAAATGTGTGTAGTATGCTGTTCTTCATACTAGTGCGTTATAGTTTCGATAATAAAGTTTGGCTTTTTCAAAATTGGTAATAATAAATTATGGTGTTCAAAAGCTGCTCGACATCTCCGATAAAATGATAATGGCGGATCCGTAATTAACCCGGGCTCATCTCGTCTCATGCCCTGTTGATTTACTGTTTGTGAGCTTTTATAATTGGCGGTGTTTGTTTTACGACTCGTTCGAAAACTAAAATTCCGTATAAATTATGCGGGCCCTTACAAAACAACAAAACTTTTCTCATGGGGTGAGAAAAAAGAGGTTTAATAGGACAATGTAGTATTAGAGGACAAGTTACATAAGACATGTTTGGAAAACTATCCTCGAAGTGGGGTTTTCCAATGGACAAGTGCGCCAAATGTCTTATGGAAAGAGTTCTTTATACTATTTTACCTATTTGCGCGTTTTTTTCTTGTAAAGTACTTTAGTTTTGAATAATTTCAAAATAACTGATTTGGGTAATATAATAAATTTATATTGATAACGATGATACTGACAATTTAAAAATTTTCATTTGTTTTTTTTTTCATTAATAGTCACAAACTTTTTATGTTTTAAGTGTATATTTATAGTTATTTCGAATATAAATGGTCGAGGAAGAGTTAACATTTACTCCAGTGTATAAAGGTGGTAAATGCTTTCATCCTGCCAGACGAGTACCTTTTATCGAATGAAGATTAATTTTAATTTTAGGGGTGGACATAAGTAAAACTCACCCGGTAAGTATGGTTGAATTAACCATAGAATATATTACTATAACCGCAACTATATGGTATAATTGTGGATATAGGAACACACGTAATGCTTAATTCAACCATAGTTTGTTTGTTTGTTTGTTTGTTTGTTTAACCTCGTACTATTCTACTTAATTAAGCATCCACTAAGTCCAGGACTTGTGTGGGCTAGTAGTAGAGGGAACCACCGGCTTATACTGACTTTCGAACCAGTTTCTAGGGAGTGTCCGTTTCACTAATCGCCTTCACCAAATTTCAATTATTAATTAACTGAAAAAGGCAAA